>CANYBF011925803.1:0-26112 GCA_948192965.1 Dalechampia spathulata
CTGACTTGTTTAGTTACTCAATTGAGTTAGCTAGATGAGTCGGGTGGCGACTCCACGTATTTTCATTGTGCACGTTTATCACACCACTTTGCACGCCGCATTTTAAATTTAAAGGAAAAAAGAGGCGACGGGGAATCACAACTGCCTTTATCATTTTTATTCTTTCGCTTTTTAATATACAAAATATATATTATTCTTATATTAATAATAATCAAAATATAGAAAATACTTTTTTATAATTAATATCAAAAAATTTATAATTTATAGTTTTAGTTTTAAATATTCAAAATATATTTTTTCAATACTTAACATACACTTAAATAATATCTTTTTAGTATATTATACTTATGTATTAAGTATACAATATATTTTTTTCCTATGAATTTTAGAAAAATCTATATTTTTGAAATTAATTTTTTGATTTTTATATTTTTTAAAGACAAACATTTTCATATTTTTAAAAATTGTAAAAGTTTTTTCAATATTTTTGTAAGCCCAATTATACAAGTAACCAAATTTTAATTCTAGTCTGAAAATTTGGTGACCTATTTTCATCCTCTTTTTAATTTTAAATTTTTCTTATATATATATATGATGATTTTTATTTTTATGTATCTCTCTTTAAAATTTTTTTTATCTTTAAAGTCTCATTCTCTTCTTGTACATTCTTTCTTTTTTCTCCTTCATCTTGATTTTCTATTTTTTTCTGATTGAAGATCTTATACTTTCTCTACTTTTGGTTAATATTTTCTTCATTTAGCTATTTAATTGTTTTAATATATGTTCTTCCTCAATTGTTCATATATGTTCTTCATTTAGCTATTTAATTGTCATATTTTTTTGTTTAAAATTGAAACTATGAAAAGATTTTGATGCAGGAAATTATAAAATCATACTCTTTCTTTCATATTTCAAGAAAGACAAAATAGGGGATTCAAATTTTTAAAGAGAGAACCAATATTGCTTTTGTATTTTATACATGAAAAGAAGAAAAAAAATGAAATGGATGATTATTTTTCTTATTTTCTAGATGTAACACCTCAACAAATACATTATAACTTTTAATATTTCTTTTGTAAACCATTTGTAAACCATTTATAAACCAAGTAAAATAAAAAACATTAAAGTAATTAAGTTTGATAAACATTTTTTCATATCTTTTAAATAATTCCTTTTTTTCAAATCATACTTACTCAAAAGAATCATGAACTTAAATTACTTGAAT
Organism: Dalechampia spathulata; assembly: GCA_948192965.1. NCBI lineage: Eukaryota > Viridiplantae > Streptophyta > Magnoliopsida > Malpighiales > Euphorbiaceae > Dalechampia > Dalechampia spathulata. The sequence goes on from CANYBF011925803.1 coordinate 1,226, forward strand.
GAGTGAAGATTATAAATTTAAAATAGATGTAGTTGAGATTTCTTTTAAAACATACATAAATTAAATTTAAGAACATAAATATTCCAAGATTTTCCATCATAATCTTAAACAACATAAAGTACAATAGTTTTACATCAACCAAGTACATCCCTATCAGTAAAAACTTATAATTTATCCAAAATACATAAACAATTTAAGATAAGTGAAAAAATGACTCAAAATTGAGATACATGTCAATCAATAAAAGAAGAAAATATTGTACAATATAAAGTTGTGAGAATGACTTCCATTGAAGTACTCAACATATAAAAGTAACTATCTTAACTTTACTTGCACCTAAACATACAACATGAAATCTATAGAATTGCGACGAACTATTTTTATTGCTAAATAGTGATGAAATAAAGATAACATTATGATAGCAATGATAAAATGGATATGACTAAAAATTTATCGCTAAATCCAACTCAATATTTCTATGAAAATAGTGTCATCTCTAAATCTACCCAAATTAAAATTCCAAGAGGTACTACACAAGTTATAATGGTTTCACATACAAATTGCATATGTCCACTCTCCTAAGTAGCAACTTAAGGTTCCACTAATTTCTTTCATAATTACAAAGTTGGATTCCTCAATTAAGAATCCAAACCAAAGTATTTTCAAGGCTTACACTCAAAACTTTATAATAGATATCAATCTCATAAGATTTTACTCTCAACTACAACAATAAAACCTTATTAGTAGTGCTCACCAACCCAATACAAAGAAATCAAGATAGGGAAATAAATGAAGTTTAAGAGAGCAAGAGTGATTATAGAGAGATAAAAGCTTAATAGCATAAATAATCAAGTTATTTACTTGAAGAAGTGAATTCCAAACATTAAATATGTTTCTCTCATAACAAAAGTCTATTACTTCAAGCATTTAATGTAAATAGTTCTATAGAAATGCTTTTAATTGAAACAAAAAAGTTTCTTCCTAAAGTAGCGTATAGTCGTATGCCTAAGTGGTACGCCTGACTCTTAAAATCTTAAATGTCAATTTGGGCAGTGGCTGTGGTACACCCATACCAAACCTTTTACCAACAATGCAAACTCAAGTAGAAATGCTCAAACGCACTTAGTATGCCCGTACCAACTAGTGGTATGATCATACACACCTTAAAAATTCAAAAAACATTACAAATTTTAAATGAATTGCTTGTTAATATTCAAATCAATAATAATGGTGCTAACAATCTCCCTTTTTTTTATATTGACAATCCATTCATTTCAAAAACACAATCTCCCCTTAGTTCAAGCATATAAACAAGCAATTACTAAGAAACTTAAAGAGAGAGATTCATACATGCCATAACTGTTAGTGTATGCTCTAGAGCATCATGTTTTATTGTAATTTAATATTGAACAATTTATCAATAAAAGATATTATTTATTATTCAGTTTGCTTGAAAGGTTATTAACTAAATAATGAATTCCAATATATTGGAACAGTATAAAGGAATTCATAAAGAGTTTATGAAATAAGATTCTTATTCTATGCAAATGTTCAATATCTAAATTATGCCTAATCAATATATTAATAAGAATGGATATTACTAATACGGTGAAGATCAGCACATGTTATACTTCATTAAAGGATGATTCTCATTCATCATCACAAGAGTTGTCTAAAGTGAACATATGGATGAGCAGTTTGGAACTGACTCATTAGAGACCTTACCAGTGAGATTTCATATGGATGATTAATCTATGTCTATGAAGTATATCTCAATCATATCAATAGTGCAAGTATCCTTAAGACTTGAGATAATAAGGTTATCTTAATTATGGATCACTATGTTTTGACTCCTATGTTTTATTCCTTCATATGAGGCATTCATAACTTGGAGGTTGGATATAGTGTGAAGTAGTTGAACTTATTTGTTTATCAATAAAGGATTCACCACCCTAGATTAAATGTAGGGGTTTTATCTCATTGATTCATGTAATATTCTTTATTCATAAATCTCTGGCCAGAGTAGAATGCCTATTAATGAATAAGTTTCATAAGGGCATTTTGGGAATAAAGATTATGGTATATAAAACATCAAAGTTAGGGCATGATCTAATACACTTGATTATGCATTGAGTTGACATTATTCCATACTCAAACCTAAATGAGATAGTGAATGGTGAAAGGAGTTTATTGCATGAAATCTAATATGGAAGGGTTGTAGTCAAACTAATGACCTCTTGACATTTAGGTAGTCATGATGTGTGACTAGACACTGCTCTTGATTTATATATAATTTTATTAAATGAAGTTTAATAATATGTTCATATGTTGCCAACATGTCAAGAACCCAAAAGGTCGCACACTAAAAGTAAGGAATGATAATCATAAATGGATGTTGATAAAATAATAGTTTATGATTATAAGATAAATTGAATTTTTCATATTCATTAGAAAAATCATGAAAATAGCTTCAAATTAATACCAAGATCATTGAAATCTAATGAGTAGAACTTAAGATACAAGTGATTTAGAATGACATGTTCTACATGCATGGTATATACAGATTTGGACGGAATTAAATTAATTAATAGTCAATATGTGATTGTCACATGACTTATTCATGTATGATGAATTAAAAGGAAGTGCACATGATTGTCATGTGCTTTTAGAGGGATTTTAAGTCATGCACATGCAAGTCACCTGCCTGAAGCATGTGACATGCATATGCATATGACTTAAGCAACCTAAAACCTAATTAGGTTTTTATAAGTTATTTTACATAAATTTTAGGGTTACTAGAACAAGGAATTTTGACTGTCTCCTTCCTCCATTTGTTTCAAGTAATTAGAAGCTCAAGAATAAGAAGATTAATTCTGATTTTTGATAGAAGATCAATAAGAAGAAATCAATTTTATCTTTCTCTTCATCCATTCCTTTTTTATTTTATTTCACTAGTCTTTAAACAAAACTTGTAATTTTGATTACCAATCATTCAATTACTTGTGTAGATAGTTTAAAGATCCTCTACCTTGGGGATTGAAAAGTTTGCTACAACTTTTTAGAAGAATAAGAAAGAAGGAGATCTGCTTAAAAGTGAGTTTTTCAATCTCTTCTTTGATAATCTTCTCTGTGTTTAATGTATTCTATGAATAGAATTGCTAGATCCATTATAAAATGTGTTTTCAAAATGTTTTGAATTATACCTTCTATTGTCAAACACATTTTTACAAACCAAAAATAGCATCATCCCTTAAAAACAAACCCATACATGACATAAACATCATCCATAAAAAAAATTCAAGACAACCAAATCAACCATAAACTAATCATTTCCAGAACTACAATGAACAAAAGATGTAATCCAATCCTAGCTATCAAGGCATATCTCCCCTAAAAAGATCAATGACAGGGAGGAAAAATGGATCAAGCTAGGACTGAATGTGTTGTAATGTAACCGAGGTGGAGGAGTAGAAATCCTGGAACTCTTGAATATGCTTATGAAGTCTCTGATCAAACATATCAAATTGGGATGTCATCCTATCAAAGCATCTATTAAATCCATCCAAGCAAGAATTAAAAGAAGTAAACTATTGGATGAGTAAGTCAATTACAAAGGGAGGAGTAGAAGACTTAGCAACAGTAAAAGAACCACCCTCACTCTGATGCTAATCTTTACAATGCAAGGTTACCTCATGACAAGCTAAGTCACAAGGTGAGCTGGTAGGAGGATGAAATATAACATGAGTATCATTTTTAGAACACTTAACATTAAAGGGAAAAGGAACACTCATGCGGTGATAAATTTTAACAACCTTAGCACTATGCAATGGAACAGTGTCATTAGGTAAACCATGTGCTAGAATGTGCTCTAGATGCCTCTTAATATACTCCTTGTAAAGAGCATAGACACTTAAATGGTTAGAATCTAGGCATAAGATATGCTCAATTAAAGATATATCAAGATTTAGACTAGGAGGACCAAGAGAAGAGGCATTAGAAGGAAGACCCTTCAAGGTACGATAGATATTAAGAATGTAAGGACCATACAAAATAGCACGACTAGGATGATTGTGATCACCAACTTTAAAAAATTACTCCTAAAGCTAGCAACCAGTTTGAATATGTGACCTAATGACCATAAAGTTAAAAAATAGTAAATCAAGAATGGTCACTGTATCATTAGAGTCACCCTATCCAATTAAGAGATATGAAATATGATGATGACAATAGAATAAAACATAAGATTTAAAAAAAGAATCCTTAAGCCTAAAAGCATAAAAAGGATATTCAAAGCAATATCCTTCCAAAAAGCATGATTATCAAAATTGACAAAATTTGCACTTTGAATGCCATCCATATAAAAATTGAAAATTTTGTTAAATTGAGCTTTGGTAAGCTCATACGGATGATGAAACATTTTGAAAGTGCAAGAGTACTTAGATTTATATGTTTTAAGCTTAAAAGTATATAATAATTCAAGAGTCAAGCTATTAATGCAATGATATCAAGGAATACATTATGCAACATATAAATTATAATATGAAATCATTAAATAACACACCAATACGTACTATAAATACAAATTAATATTTACTATACATACCAATCCATAATATGCATGTATACCTTGTTTTAATCATACATAGAAGCATATATACTAAGAATTCAACAAGCATTCTTCGTAAACAACACCTTATGTAACATATGAGGCATTTTCCCAGAAGCCTCATTTAAGCACATTAAACACTTCCTATGTAACATTTACTTTAAAAATACTTTTCTTTCATCAACTTTACATACTTTCTCATAATTTAAATTTTTGTTACATTTCATACCGTAATTCTATTTAGAACCATGCTTACTCATTCATCACACATATGATCAATGCACTATAATATGCTAAGTGTGTGGATATGATAACTGAAGACTTTGATTTGGATTGAAAAAAGTGAAAAATGATTGAAAAATCATAAAATATTGAAAATTAGATTGTAACATGTGTAGCACATTAGGCAATATGTGCAATATATTCTATGATATGTATCATACATCATGAAAATAAATAAGGAAAAATGAGAATTTTAGGTAAAAATCATTAATAAAGTCCAAGGAAAAATCAAAGTTTAGGATTGTGATATGTAATATTCAATCATAGAACAATTGAAATGCTACTATTGCATTCCAGCATAGCCAAAAAAACAATCATAAATCATAAAACCCATAAAATGACAAGAAAAGAAGAAAGAAAATGACATTCCAAGACTAATTCTTAATTATATTAAGTTGAGAGTTTAGTGAACAAATTAGTCTTTAATCACTTAATTACTAGTTAATTATATGATTAATTATTGAATCAATTTTGATAGAGTTTAGGCAAATTTCTTAATTTAACATAACATGCACATCATGTCATATGATATGTGCAACATATTGTAGAACATGCTCTGCATATGATAATTGCTATTATTGCTCAATTTTCTCATAACTTTAATGCTCTTTTAAGCTATGTTTTCATGCATTTCACTTTCAAACTTAAACATATCATATAGTAACTCATGCATTATCCATCCTTCCATGCATCACATGTTATTGTATGGTTGAAAGCATTATATTTTATTCTATTTGAATGATTTATCAATAAAAGGTATTATTCATTATTTACTTTGCTTGAAAGGTTATCAACTAAATAATGAATTCCAAGATATCAGAATAGTATAAAGGAATTCACAAAGTGCTTATGAAATGAGATTCTTATTATATGCAAATTTTCAATATCTAAGTTATCCCTAATCAATGTATTAATAAGAATGGATATTATTAATGCAGTTAAGATCAACATATGTTATACTTCCTTTAGGGATGATTCTCATTCATCATCACAAGAGTTGTCTAAAGTGAACATGTGGATGAGCAGTAGAGGATTGACTCATTGGAGGCCTTACCAGTCAGATTTCACATAGATAATTGATCTATAGCTATGAAATATATCTCATACATATCAGTAGTGCAAGTATCCTTAAGACTTAAGATAACAAGGTTATATTAATTATGGATCACTATGTTTTTACTCTTATGTTTTATTCCTCCATAGGAGGCATTCATAACTTGGAGGTTGGATATAATGTGAAGTAATTAAAGGTATTTATTTCTCAATAAAGGATTCACCACCCTAGATTAAATGTAGGGGCTTTATCTCATTGATTCATGTAATATTCTTTATTCAGGAATCTTTAGCTAGAGCAGAATGCCTATTGATGAATGACTTTTATAAGGCCATTTTAGGAATAAAGTTTATGATACATGACACATCAAATTTAGGGCATGGTCTAACACATTTGATTATGCATTGAGTTCATATTAATCAATACTCAAACCTAAATGTTATAGTGGATGGTGAAAGGAGTTTGTTGCATGGAATCTGATGTGGAAGGGTTGTAGTCAAACTAATAACCTCTTGACATTTGGGTAGTCATGATGTGTGACTGGACACTACTTATGATTTATATATGATATTAATGAATAAAGTTAATAATAGATTCATATGTTGCCAACATGCCAAGAACCTAAAAGGTTGCACACTAAAAGTAAGGGAATAATAATCATGAATGGATATTGGTAAAATAATGTTTTTGTGGTTATAAGATAACCTATAATTTTTATTTTCATTAAAAAGAGCATGAAAAAAGCTTTAATTTGATACCAAGATCACTGAAATTTGATGAGTGTAACTCAAGATACAAGTGCTTTAAGATGACATGTTCTACATCCACGGTATATATGGGTTTTTGATAGAATTAATTGACTTAATGGTTAAAATGTGATTGTCATATAACTTATTAACCTATGATAAATTAAATGTAAGTACACATGATTTCCATGTGTTACTGGAAGGAGATTTAAGTTAGTCACATGCAAGTCACATACCAAAAGCATGTGACATGCACATGACTTGACTTATTATAACAAAAACCTAATTAGGGTTATATCATTATGTTTTGGTGAAAACAAATAGAGTGACAGAAGTATATTTTGGCTGCCCTTTTTATCCTTCTGTTTTAAAGAATTTGAAGCACAAGAATAAGGAAAAATAATTTTGTTTTAATTAAACTTCAAGAAGAAAACTGAATTCAATTATTATTCTCCATCCATTCCCTTTTCTATTTTCTTTTACTAGTCTCTAAACAAAACTAGTAATTTGGATTATTAATCATTCTCTTTACTTGTATGGATAGTTTGGAGATCTTCTATCCTTGGGGATTGAAAAGTTCACTATAACTTTTCAGAAGGACAAGAAAGAAGGAGATTGGCTTATAAGTAAGTTTTCAATCTCTTCTTCATTATATTCTATATGTTTGATGTTTTCTATGCATAGAATTGCTAGATCCAATGAAATCACATGTTTAAAAATTTTTAAATTATATCTTCTGCTACTAAACATGTTTTCATAAACCAACATCAGATTCATTTGATAGGATAATTAGCATAAATGCATGCATTTTGCCTATCCTATAGATTTTTGTATTTCTTTAGTTTTAGGTTTAAAATCTTATGTTATAATCATCCTTAGCATAAATTTTGATGCATTGTAGCTTCATGGTGCATGCTTTATAGGTTTAGGAAGTCATTTCATGAATAAATTCATTAGTTTTTAGTAACATGAGTCATGCTAGAGGCATCATTATGTGGGTCTTGTTAGCTTAAAGGAATAAGAGATTAGAGGCACCACAACTCATGTTCACCATGGTTGAGCATGCATCTCCATATTTTAAGTTGACACAAGTCATGTCATGGCCAACATAACTCGTCTTAGCCTTAAAAATCCTAAAATCAAAGTGTTAAGCTTAACAAGACTCATGTTGAGTCTTTATGCCATAATTCTCACTTATTTCTTCATCTTTTCCAAGATATTTGATAAGAGATTGAAGGTTCATGATGCATCATATGAAAACAATACATTTTAGATGGTTTTTAAGGGAATATAAGAGGGGATTTAGGTTTTTGGAAAGGGAGGAGAGAACATAGATGGTTTTTTAGGGTTCTTGCATTGAAAAACATAGGGAATCATTGCTTAGGGTTTATTGCAATTCTAATCTTCTTGTATTCTTTCTCTATTTTAATTCTTCATCATGACATTAAGAAGATTACAGCTGAAGAGGAAAACAAGAAGAAGTTGAAGGAAGATACCCCTGAAGAGTTCTTTGAAGCTTTTATTCCATTCATCTAATCTTAGCATAATTAGAACAATCTTATGGTTGTATTTTCTTTATTTAGCATGTTATTTTACAGTGTTTTTAATTCTATTATGACTTAATATTTTGTTCATATGGTTGGATGATATTATGAATAGAATGTTTCTTTTTTATTAGCAATCAATTCCATTTCTTCATGTACTTATGTTGGAATGCAAGTTTATGATGTTTGCTTGTTAGAAAGGACCCTTTTAACTTATCAATGTCAATTAGTTTGTTAATCACTTTTAAAGAAGGGGTAGTTTAATTGAACAAACTTAAGAACACTAATTTATTAACTAACTAGATGTATGAGTTAATTTAATTGGAAGCTTAATGTGTTACACCCACATTAGAGACCCTAGGAGTTATGCACTTTTGTATGTCAATGTGTAGATGAATGGTAGGATTGCCATGTGTATGTGTGACATATTGGAATGCATGATGATGGTTTTATGCTTATGTGCACATGTGATGCTATGTGATTGACTGTGTGTCGTCACCTTGTTGGGAAGCATGTCTTCTCGGTTGGATGAGGGATGGCTTGTGTATGTGATTGGTATGTATTATGTTAGGTATAGCCCTTATACTGGTATAGGGACAGATGTTGGAACAGAGCGAAGAGAGCGAGTGGAGCGTAAGCGCAACAAGCGAATGGAGTGGAGTGATGACATCTGCCCATCAGGGGGGAATTTCGTGAGTTGTTGGTTGGGGGTGCGAGGGCAGAGCCCCCGCGGTACGATACAGGGGTATTTTGGGAGAGTTACAGGCAATTTAGGCATGCCAATAGGCATGATTATGCATTTTTGGGAAGTGGTACGGGCGTACAGATTGGGCGTATAGTCGTACGAGACAGAGGGAATCAGGGATTTTGGCCTCGAGAAGGTGTACGGGCGTACCAAGAGGTGGTACGACCGGACGCCAACTCGCAGGAAATTAGTTTGCTTACAGGAAAATTTAGGTTTGTTAGATGAACAGTAGCCGTACTGGCGTACCGAAAGGTGGTACGGTCGTACCGCAACTCGCAGGTTTTTGGTTTGTCAGGCTTTTGGAGTCGGTATGGGTGTACCAATATCCGTACGGTCGTACACGACTTTATATTTGACTTTTAAGGCAGAAGACAGCATGGTTTTTCATAGTTTCAATTCCTTAATTCCTAAGCTAAACACCCCCTAAACCCTACCAAATCCCTCTCTAAGTGATTCTAAACGTTGCTAGCGTCTGAGAATGCAAGATAGAAGTTGATTACGAGTTACAACAGGATTACCGGCTAGTGCTAGAAGTTACTTGAGTTTGAAGGTATGTGCTAGTTTGATTATTTTAAGCCACTAGCGGCTTGTTTTGATTGCTAGAGGCTTTGAATCAAGTCGAGGCTGATGTTTCTGTGTTGTATTTCATTGATTGAGGCTTGCTAGATGTATAGTTGTGATTGGAATGCTTGGATTGATGTTTTCCTTGCATGGTAATGTGATGAATGGCTCTAGCTTCCATGTTTATGATGAATGAATGTTAATGACATGCTTATATGCATGAAGAAGAATCAGGAAGGAAATAGAAGTGAAAAGAACATGAGAAATGAGGGCAGAGCTCAACTCTGGGCACACTGGATCAATAATGAATGGGATTCCTTTGGGAATCAATATATATATATTCTCCTGACATGGGAGATCGATAAGGAGTGCAGGGCACTCAGATAAATGGCTGCCTACGGGCGATGAGTACCGATACCTATCATGATCCAGTGTGTGCGACAAGAATGTGCACATTTACAGGAAAACAAGAGTGAATGAGTGAAAGAGGAATGAGGGTGAATGTGAGACGTATTGGCAATTGCATTGCATTAGATGTTCGAATTGAAATGCTTTGCTATGTTGTTTATATGATGAATTGCTATATGTTTTATTACTGTATCTATGTATTTCTAGCACCACTGAGTTTATCTCAGCGTTTGTCATTTGATGAATGTAGGTTCAGAGCCCACAGAAGAGCGATCAGAAAAGGACTAGAGGTTGTCAGCTGAGACAGATCGATCTCGACTTGGTACGAGGACTTCTGTGGCATACTCCAATTTCTGTTGTCTGTGTAACTATTGTATAGTTAGTATGGCAGTAGTACTGTATCTTGTATAGCTTTTGGTGGTTTATTATATACACTCACTGTTTGTATAACGGTTTTTATTTTTATGAAATACAGTTAGCCCGTTTGTATATGTTGTATGAGTGTATGAATGGATCCTGGGTATAGGATGTATGCTTATCACGTTGTTTCCGCAGCACAACCACCATTAGGCTTAGTACGTGTCCCCATACGACGTATATACGATGTATCCCTGACGGTGCAGGCACTGGTTCTCTACTGGGGGCCGCTGTCTGTGTCGTGGGAGCATGTCCTCCTGGGTATGGGCCGGGTGTGACATGTTAAAGTGGTATCAGAGCTATGGTTTAGCTCGCTGGATTCCATAGGGGTGTGTTAGAACTACTGCCAGTGTTTAGAAGCTACACTTGAGGAGTTGCCAGTCCGTACCATTGCTGACTAGTAGGGTTATGTTTTTGCTTGCTATTTTATAGATTGAATACAGAGTGAGTAATGATAGACAGAGCCATTATAGTTGGGGAAGAAGAAGGGGGTAACTTTAATCCCTAGGAAAGGTCGTCAGAAATAGGGAATGCCGGTGGTAGACAGCCGTAACAGGGGGATCAAGCTGGGCCAAGTACTAGGGCACCACAGGTTGACAGGGTTGATACCTCGGCAGCTGATCCTATGGCAACACACTTTGCGCAGTTTGTATAGTATATGAGAGAGCAGGGTCATATGTTACCAGTACCCGCAGCACCACCTCCACCTCCTCCTGAACTGAAAGAAGAGTATAAGCTTGACTTCAAGAAACTGAGGGCCTATGGGGCTACAGATTTTGTGGGTACGATTGATTCGTATGTGGCCAAGACTTGGTTAGAGAAAATACAGCAGGTGTTGAGACAGCTTAAGTGTCCCGAGTCTGCGAAGTTTGAGTACACGATCTCCTTGCTTCAGGAAGACGCATATGAATGGTGGAAAACCATTCCTCAGAGTATGGCAGACCCTCCGGTTCTGACTTGGGCCAATTTTCAGAGAGAGTTCAGGCAAAAATACATGCCTACAGCTTATACAGATCAGAAACTGCATGAGTTCCTGAACTTGACACAGGGGAACATGACGGTGGCAGAGTATGAGTGAGAATTTACAAGGTTAGCCTACTATGCCACCAATATCTTAACTTCAGGGCATGAACGGTGCAAGAGGTTTGAACAGGGGTTAGATCTAAGGATTAGAGCATTGGTGCATGGTTTTATTTATGATGAATTTTCTGCTTTGATGGCCAATGCACTCAACCAGGAGCGGATTTTACAAGAGGGCCAGAGGAGACAGGACTCGATGAGGAGACCTTTTAGGGAGTCTTCATCGGGATCCCCGAAGAGGGGAAGATTTAGAGGTCCCTTTGTACAGCGACCGGTAGGAATACGACCACCCACACCTCACCGTATACAGAGTGGGAGACCCACTTATTCGAGTGGCAGCGACAGCACAGGGACAGGATTGTTACCATGTCGTACATGCGGTCGGATACACCACGGGGCTTGCCAGATGGGATCTGATTTATGTTTCCGATATGGCCAGGCTGGGCATTATGCGAAGGAGTGTCCTCCATATGAGAACATCCCGGTGCACACCGTATCAGAGGGTGGTTCCTACCAACAGCAGAACCCGAATGTCAGAATGGGTTCGGGTAGTCAGCAGAGTGCCGAGAGAGGCAAGCGAAGAGGCCGAGGAGGCTGAGATAGTGGGAGCAGAGGGACGAGCCAAGAGTCCGTGAACCAATTAGTTGGTGTGCCTACCCGAGTCTACAACTTGGTTCAGCAGGATAAACAACATGCCTCTGACGTCGTAATTGGTAATGTGTTTATCTCTAGTCATGAGGCATTAGTGTTATTTGATCCCGGTTCTTCGCATTCATACATTAATTCAGAGTTTGCTAGAATACTTGAGATGGATAGTGAGGTATTAGGATACGAGATAGTCATGTCGAGTCCACTAGGGAAGAATGTCAGAGTGGATAGGGTATTACGACAGTGTCCCTTAGAGATTCACGGGGTGAACTATCCATCTGATTTAGTTGAGATGCCGTTTAGGGATTTTGATGTGATATTGGGCATGGATTGGTTAGCACAGTACAGAGCAGTAATGGATTGTCATAAGAAGACTGTGACTTTACAGCATCCTGATCAGGGAACGGTAGTAATACAGGGTAATGTGCCATCTGTAACAGCGAGATTGATTTCTGTAGTGACAGCACAGTGGTTGTTAGTACAGGGTTATGATAGTTACCTGGCATGTGTGATAGATACGAGACAGTAGGAAGTACAGTTATCAGACATCCCAATGGTATGTGATTTTCTGGATGTGTTTCCTGCAGAATTGCCAGAGTTACCTCCAGAACGGGAGGTAGAATTTGAGATAGAGGTAATACTAGGTACAGAACCTATTTCTATTACATCGTACCGAATGGCACCACTAGAACTGAGGGAATTGAAGGTACAGCTACAAGAACTATTAGAGAAGGTCTTTATCAGACCAAGTATTTTGCCTTGGGGCGCACCAGTATTGTTTGTGAAGAAGAAGGATGGAACTATACGAATGTGTGTGGATTACCGTCAGCTTAATAAGGTAACTATTAAGAACAGGTATCCTTTACCGAGGATTAATGACCTGTTTGATCAATTAAAAGATGCTACAGTATTTTTGAAGATTGATCTGAGGTCTGGGTATCATCAGCTTCAAGTTAAAGATGATAGTGTGGCTAAGACTACATTTAGGATGCGTTACGGGCACTACAAGTTCGTAGTAATGCCATTTGGACTGACTAATGTGCTAGCAGCTTTTATGGCTTTGATGAACACTGTGTTTGCAGATTACTTAGATCAGTTTGTGGTGGTTTTCATTGACGATATCCTCGTATATTCCAAGACGGGGGAAGAGCATGATCGGCACCTGAGGTTAGTGTTACAGCGGTTGGGGGAGAAGCAACTGTATGGTAAGCTTTCTAAGTGTTCCTTTTGGTTGGAACAGGTTGCATTTCTGGGGCATGTGATTTCAGCAGAAGGTATCCAAGTTGACCCGAGCAAGATAGAAGCATTTTTGAGTTGGTCGATTCCACGGAATGTCAGTGAGATCCACAGTCTTCTGGGATTGGCTAGTTATTATCGACGGTTTGTGAAAGGCTTTTCGATGCTTGCTTTACCGTTGACGACATTGCTTTGGAAGGATGTTCCTTTTTATTAGTCCGAGCAATGTCAGCAGAGTTTTGATCGATTGAAGAAGTATTTAACTCAAGCTCCGGTTTTGACATTGCCGATGCTGGGTACAGCTTTTACAGTTTAGAGCGATGCTTCACTTAATGGTTTAGGTTGTGTATTGATGCAGGATAGGAAAGTGATAGCATACGCATTGAGACAGCTAAAACCACATGAGAGGAATTACCTGACACACAATTTGGAGCTAGCAGCAATAATGTTTGCTTTAAAGATTTGGAGACATTACTTATACGGGGAAATGTGCTACATGTACACAGACCACAAGAGCTTAAAGTATCTAGGTACACAGAGGGAACTGAATTTGAGGCAACGATGGTGGTTAGAGTTGATTAAAGATTATGATTGTATTATTGATTACCACCCGGGGAAAGCTAATTTAGTAGCTGATGCATTGAGTCGTAAGTCACTTGCAGGATTGAGGCAGTCACCATTGATGCTAGTGCGGGAAATGCGATAGTTGTATGGTACATTGACCGAGTTACCAGGATGTCTTCTGGCTCAGCTGCATTTGCAAGTTAGGCCGATGTTAACAGAGCAGGTTCAGCAGAGTGCAATGCACGATGAGGAATATCAGAAGCAGCTACAGAAAGTTCAGGCTGGTAAGACTACTCTATTCAGTATTGACAGTGACGGGAATCTAAGACATAGAGGTCTTCGATTGTACATTCCAGCAGATGCAGAGTTAAAGAGACAGATTCTAGAGGAAGCACATGAATCTTCATATGCTTATCATCCAGGAGGTACTAAGATGTACAGAGATTTAAGGCAGTATTACTGGTGGGTAGGTATGAAGACAGAGATAGCAGATTATGTGGCTAAGTGTCTGACATGCTAGCGGATTAAAGCAGAACATCAGGTACCCGTAGGGTTATTGAGTCCATTGCAGCTTCCAGAGTGGAAGTGGGACCGTATCATGATGTATTTTGTTATAGGGTTGCCAATGACACAGGCTAAGCATGATTCCGTATGGGTCATAGTGGACAGATTGATGAAGACAGCTCATTTCTTACCTATACTTATGGATTACAGTCTGGAACGACTAGCGAGTGTGTATATAGCAGAGATTGTGAGACTGCATGGAGTTCCAGCTTCGATAGTATCTGACAGAGACCCGAGGTTTACTTCACGTTTCTGGAGTGCATTTCAGAGAACTCTAGGTATGAGAGTTTAGTTTAGCACAGCTTTTCATCCTCAGACAGACGGACAGTCAGAGAGCATGATACAGATTCTCGAGGATATGCTACGCACATATGTTATGGAATGGGAAGGTAGTTGGTATCGCTACATTCCATTGATTGAGTTTGCCTACAACAACAGTTACCAAACGAGCATTCAGATGGCACCGTACAAGGCATTGTATGGACGACGATGTCGTATGCCATTACATTAGGATGAGGTAGGTGAATGACGATTGATTGGTCCAGAGTTAGTGCAACAGGCAGAGGATCAAGTACAGTTGATTAAGAGTCATTTGAAAGCTGCATCCGATCACAGTAAGTCATATGTGGATCTGAAACGATGGGATATAGAGTACGAAGTCGGAGATAAGGTGTTCCTTAAGGTTTCTCCGTGGAAGAAACTTATGCGTTTTGGGCAAAAGGGTAAGCTAAGTCCAAGATTCATTGGTCCTTATGAGATTCTTGAGCGGATTGGACCTTTAGCTTATCGGTTAGCGTTACCACCTGAGTTGGACCGGATCCATGATGTTTTTCATGTGTCGATGCTAAGGAGATACAGGTCAGATCCTTCACATATCATTCCGGCTGAGACGATTGAGGTATAGCCCAATTTGACATACAGTGAGGAACCTGTATCATCACTGTATGGAGTGAAATGCACATTAGAGACCCTAGGAGTTATGCACTTTTGTATGCCTCTCATCATAGCCTTGACATGATACCATTGATCAAAGTGTTATGGAATCATCATACCGGGCAGGATGCAACTTGGGAACGAGAGGCTATGATGAGAGAACAGTATCCCTACCTATTTGCTAGTAAGTTCGTAGGAATTTCGAGGATAAAATTTCTTTTTAGGAGGGGAGAGTTGTTACACCCACATTAGAGACCCTAGGAGTTATGCACTTTTGTATGCCAATGTGTAGATGAATGGTAGGATTTCCATGTGTATGTGTGATATATTGGAATGCATGATGATGGTTTTATGCTTATGTGCACATGTGATGCTATGTGATTGACTGTGTGTCATCACCTTATTGGGAAGCGTGTCTTCTCAGTTGGATGAGGGACGGCTTGTGTATGTGATTGGTATGCATTATGTTAGGTATAGCCCTTATACTGGTATAGGGACAAATGTCAGAACGGAACGAAGAGAGCGAGTGGAGCGTAAGCGCAATGAGCGAATGGAGCGGAGTGACATAATGTATGGTAAACATGCTTAATCACTAAAAGTAACCTAGCAACCATGAGAGTAGATGATAGCTTTTTTTTAGTAGGTAATTAATTATGGATTAAAATGCCTTTATTTAAGCATGATTCTTCCCTATGTTGATTATACACTATGTATATTAAGTTTAGTTAATTCAGATACTTGGTAACTTAGGTAGGTAACTATTATTAAATGATTAATTTACCTAAATAATCAAAAAATTAATAATTAATACTTAGCAACCATTAGCCCCAATGAATAATACCCTTATACTGCACTTGCAATCTGCATTTCTTGCAATAACCTAATTAGATGACTACCTCCATAACCCAACACGAGACCTTTTTGGCATGCTTTGTCCTCACTCACATGCTTTCCGAGAAAACTTCCCAGGAAGTCACCTATCTTATAATTGCTACAAGCCAAGCACGCTTAACTATAGAGTTCTTACGGAATAAGCATCGAAAAGGTAGTGCACCTTATTGGTATGGATAGTACCTATCTAATCACTTAAGTTATTCTTGATTGCACAGTCCCACATCCGTACTCAAAATAACTCAACTATGCAACCCCATCCTTTCACAATCTCAAGATCCCTCTTTTTCGGGTATAGGATTAGTTTATTCATGTGCCCCTCCGCCTAGATGCCTGTAGGAACTGCTCCTTGTCCATGATCTTTCTGGCACCGACATTCACTTCTCGCCTTCATTAGCCCTGGGTGTCACATGAAGTGCATTACTTTTGGATTATGGAAGGAAGAGCATATGATGTGAATTTCTTGATGTATGAAGCACATAGTTATGAGTGGAGCTCTATACGATAGCTAGTTACTAGGGTCTGCTTAGAGCAAAAAGGTGATCTTCCCGAAGAGCTCCATCAAGGTATAACACAAACTTATGGTAAGGTCATATAGAGTGGAGTCACCATCAAAAGGTTCCTAAAAATGGTCCAACTGGCCCATAACATGAGTACTAAGTTAAACCTTTTAGAAATTGGGTTTAAGTGATGAAAATTTATTGTTTAAAGTTATCAATTTTTATCATACTAAGTGGTTTACTGTTCCTAGGTAGCATACAACATCCATAAGCATGAATATAATCATATAATATACAACATGGTAACATATAAAACATGGTAGCAAATAAAGAAAAGCTAAGCAACAATGTAATAAAATAATGGCCCGTAAAAAGGGGAAGAAGAGATGGGGGAATACATATGTAATATAGTAAGACATACATGCAAAGGGAAATAAATAAAATAGGAGTCTATTCTATTGTAAAGTATCTTAAATAATACAAAATTGAGGTATCAAGTAACATCTCCTCAACTCCACTTAGGAAAAGCAAGATAGGGATCTCAAGCAATGAGTTAAAATCCATGATAAAAAATACAAATAATCAATGTTAGGAAACAAAGAAGATTTTGGAACATGATTGATCAATTCATAACTATAGGATAACATGAATCAAGGATCATGGTCCATTGAATGCATCAACAACATTAATAAAGAACATGATTAATATGAGTTGGATCATGAAAATGTCATGAAAATGCAATGGAATTTCCAATATCACTCATGAATGTTAATTAGACTTCCCAATCCAATTTCCAATATTTACTTCCCAAGTCAATCCTAATCATCCAAATATCATGGAAATGAAATCAAATAGCATTTAATTTAGAAAACCAATTTAGCAAATTAGTTTTGAAAAATCAATCAATCTTTAGATAAAATTTGATCATAGATAAAAATTGGAAGATTCTAAAATCATATAACATCACTTAGAAGTGAATTCAACATCCAATTAGGTCTAATCATATCATAAGATCATAAATTGCAATTAAAATGGTGTTTAATTAAGAAATCAAACAAAATTGAATTGACTCAATATCAAAATCAATTAAATTGACTATGAAGCATGAAATGAGAAGACTCTAATATCACAAGACATCAATTATAGGTGTAATCAACATCCAATTCCAACTTAATCATATCAATTTCAATAAAAATAAACTAAAATTAGCATTTAATTTGAAAAAAACTAATTTTGAAGTCAAAATTAATCAAATAGAAGCAATGTACGATTAATCCATATTATTAAAATCACTATGAAATTAGAAATGCTACTGAAAATTTTAAATGAATTGAAAATGAAGTAAAAATCATTGAAAATCCAACTTTCAGTAAACCCATAATAATACATGCATTGCATAAAAGTAATATATGCATCACAAATAATAGAAACTAGAGATATATGCATCATATGAAGTGAGAAATAAAAGTATATGTGTCATACAAAGTAATATATGTATCATACAAGGTTGTTTATTAGAAAAGAATCAAGTTTTTAGCAAAAACATGAATGACAAGTTGAATGCTTGACTATCATAAATCATTAGGGGTATTGTAAAGCCATGAATATTATTATAGCATTTAAAAACCATAAATCTCATAAGCAAAACCCATTAAAACAAGAATAAACCAAGTGAGAATGAGAAAATAGAAGTACATCCACACTTACCAATGCTAATAAGGCTTTAATCCTCGATCTCAAAGCATGATTAAGGTTGAGTGAAATTAATTAGTCACTAAATACTTAATTAAATGCTTCTTTAAGTTGCAATTAGTTGAATCTTAATTTTGGTAGAGTTTTATCATGTAATGGACTCAAGGATCCTTCCAATAGGTAATATTTTAAGGATATTAATAAAATTCAATGGGAAATGCTCCCAAATGAGTTAGAAATATGGGAATTTTGCCATTTTTGAACTTGAGGTGTTCTATAAAGTGGGATGTATGATGCATGAAGTTGAAAACAAACTTCATGCATTGACTTACAAAAGCTAAAAACTTCATACACCACCTATTCAAATGAATCATAAGGCTATGAAATGTGTGTGTGCAACTTGGTTTTGATAATAAGGATTTGTGCTGAGCTGTATCAAAGAAAACACAAATACATAGCATGCATGCATAAAAAGACCAACTTGATATGCTAGCTCGTGAGGGCCAAAAACTTCATGTACAATATGAGCAAATGAATCATAAGGCTATGAAATGCATGCATGCAACTTGGATTCAAAAATGGAGATCTATACTAAGTTGCATCAAAGAAAGCCCTAAGAATGCATGTGTGTGGATGAAAATTCAAGGTTTGTAGTTTGCCCTCTAATTAGGAACCTTCTAGAGTGACACATAAAAGTTGACAGAATGAGACTTCACAATATGAATTTTCACCCAAAAGCTAAAAATAATACCTAATCAATGCTCATGTTGACGCTTGTATAATGCTAGTATTGATGTTTGTCACTCCACTAGGGAATAAATATGATCCATTGGAAATGCTCATATCAAGGCTTGCAATCCAGTGTAGCAACTAGGAACTTGATGCTCGGATGAGCAATCAAAATTGATCAAAAAGCAGTGCTCATGTCAAGGCTTGTAACTCAATTCTTCTATTAGAAGCCTAGTTCTTGGGTGAAATGATCAAAGCTAATCATCAAGTGATGCTCATGTTGAGGCTTACTACCTAATTCTATCACTAGGAGCTTAGTGCTCAAGCAAAGTGATCAAAGCTTATCGTGGTCAACTGCTAGACTGATGGCTTTGCTGCATGGCTTAAAAATCACCTGAAGTATGAGTGTAGATGCCTACTGTAAAGGTTCTGGAATCAAATATTTGATTCAATGATCACCATTAAGTTAAATGGTCAACTGCAGGACCGAGGTGAACAACTGCTGGTTTAATGATGATCAATTATTGGATCAAGGTGAACAACTGCTAGTTCAGGGATGATCAAACTGCTGGATCTATGCTCATGGCATCATGGATGTATTTTTATTCTCAAAATCAGTATTTGGGATCCACTTCTAAGATTTGACACCTTTTGATCAATGGCTGACCAATAATTAAAGGTTTGACTAAAATTGATCGTCTGTAGGATCGTTTCTTGTCTATGCTAAACATAAAAACATATTTGATTAGTAAAATTGAAATTGAAATTATTTAGAGAAAATACTTTAATTTTTATTATCAATATATTGAATTCTAATTAATTTTCTAGATTTTTCAAATGTTATAGGTCAAGAAAATTAACTCTAAAAAATTCTAAAATTTTCTTAGGATGTTGGATCCTCATAATGGTAGTTAATAAAGGTGTCAACATATGAAATTGACTCCACACTAGAGAAATAGGTTAATGTATCAATGGCATAGCCCATGAGACTTGGCGCTCTATAAAAGGAAGAGCTTCCTTTCATAACCCTCACTTGCAAACTTCTTCAACTTAGTGATAGCCAGAAAGAGGATGCTCCTCACCCCAAGACCTAGCTTTCATCTTGAGCTTCTCACTTAGTAAGTAAAACACTTGTGATGTTTACTTTAGAGTCAGTCTTAGCCACTAAATCTTAAAATTGTTTACACTAGACTCTTACTAATTTCATACTCTTCTAGAAAAGTATAAAACTTTGAACTTAGCTTGGTTTTATATAAATCTTTAATGTTTGATTTTTTTTTCTTGTTTAGGTTGTTTAAGATCTGTTTATGGTGAAAAATTGCATTCTTCTAGAGTTAGGATTGATTTAGAATGTTTTAATCTTGGTAGAGTTGAGAAAATGTGAGTTTTGACTATAGGTCTCACTTGATGTATTGCATTTAGAAAAAAGAAGGCTTCATGCATCACACAAAGTACTATATGCATCATATATAGTAAAGGAACTAACTTCATACATCGTATGAAGCTTATATGCATCATATACAGTGAAAAGCACCATTATATATCTCATATGTACATGAAAATAGCTAGATGCATCACATATAGTATTTTATATGATGCATGCTGTGAGTCTTATTGTAAAAACTCAACATGAAAAGTGCTAAAAAGTGAGAGAAAAGGCTATCTTCAAGGATGTAGGTATGTGTTGGGATTTACATATGTATTTTAGGATTTTAAGCTCTATGATTTTAGTCTAAATTTTGAAAATGTTGGTTTGAAATCTGACTTGAATGTTGTGGTTTGTAGAGAGAGAAGACCATAATAGGTGCTAGCAACACTCACAACATACATGAGTGGTACTCACTGTCATGGGTTTATCACAATACTATACCAATTCACCTACATGATGCTTGTATAGGATGCTACCTTAACAAGCCAGCCTATCTATTAACCTGTTACATAATGAAAAGGGGTTAGTTCTAAAGATAAAGTTGATGCTATATTAAAGCATGCACAAGCAACCCCAAATAGTAACACAATCATAGTCACAAGTGTTATATAGGTATCACCTAATAAAGTACGAGTAAATATGAGGAGACATGAGGAATGAATTTAAACATGGCTACTTCTTTTATTTTATAAGTAGAATTGATACAGAAATTTGATCCTCAAGCTCCATGCATAGGCAAGGGAGATAATTCTACAAAAACCCAAACTAAATACAAGTATAACTGAGGCCTATCTCTTAACTAGCTTTCAGGATGACACCCAAGACTGACTAGTCACTCATTCTAAAGAGCATTAGGAGCATAGTTAAACCTGGTAACAGGAACATAGCTGACCATGCTACCTCTTTTGAATACAAGAAAATCTAAGTAAATACAAGAAAACCTCATACCTTGACACTCTGCCCTACTCAAATGGTCGAGGATCTCATCAAAAAAACCCCTAAGATATTCAAGGTTGTTTCCCCATAGCCCCTAGAAACTACAAAGCTCCCACTGTGGCCGTTTCCTCTCCATCTTCCCTATTATCATTTGGTGAATTTATCTTCATCTCTTTAGGAGTTGTCAATGCCATTAAGAAATTCTTATTAGGATAATCAATAATTCAACATGGTTTGCTACAAAGAAAGCACTTGATTTGAATCCTCTCAACTCTGGTACCACTTATTGCCTAGCTTCCAAGGTCTTATCCCTTAGCATTCCCTAATGTTGTAGTGCCTCTACTGCTCCCTACATATTTGCTCAACCTAGTACTTTATTGGCTAGTTCAAACAAATGTTCAATTCTATTGATTCCCCTATTCATTTAGACCCCCTATAGATGAAGGCTTCCACTTTCCTAAATTATTTGTATAATCATCTAAGCTCTCTACTGTGGTGATAGTTATAGCTAAGTTCATCACCCTTTATCTTTGTAACTCCATTTTAGCTCATAGCTTCAACTCTTCTAAAAATTGATACCCTTTATCTGCTTCAGCCATATCCAAACTATCCAAGATTAATGTTGAAAAATCCCAGACATGCTCTGGAATTGATGCATCATATTAAAGGTGAGATAATCTTTAGCTTACATTGAATGCTATATTCTCTAGATAAAATTAAGGTTTTAACTGTGTTTTAAAGGCATCCCAAGTATTGATAGTACACTTTCCCTTATATATTTCCTAAACTTTAATCCTCCACCATAACTTGGCATCTTCCCCTAAGTACAAAAAAGTAAGCATCAGTAATTGCTCATTAGAGTTGGTTTTGGTTGCCTCAAAATACAACTCCAGATCAAACAAGAAGTCATCAATAACTCATGAATCATGAGATCAATTGAATGACTTATGTCCTGGAACTTTCATTCAAGCTACTTTACCATCATTTACTTATCCAAGCCTAGCAGAATCCTTGAAGTCATTGATGATTTCTTTCAATATCTAAACTTCCTTACAAAACATATCAAAAAAAAATTTTGCATTCTTTATCCATGCTTCTATAGGCTTCCCTATGGTCTCCTGGGCTTATCTTACCTTAGTTGCAAGTTGTCTCAAATCAACACTGGATATCTCTAGCTTTGCAATCCACTCCTTTATACTAGGAGAAGTACTAGTACTTACAATTATCCCTTTGTAGGTGACCTCAAGCTTTAGTGGTCAACCACTAGGGGATGAAAATCTCATGAGCCACTCCTCTACCACTGCAGAGTGTTGTAAGAATTTTTCAAAATTTTAGCTCAAGCTACCATTGCTTGGAGCAAATTAACTTTTGATAATATATTATCAAAAGCATTAACTTAGGCTACCATAGCCTTGATCAATTTTATTTGATTCTTAAGTGCCTCAATGCACACCTTTTCCATATTAGAAATATTCTACTTAGTCTCAAGTTCCATTATTATTTTTTCAAATACCTCAATGCATGCTTGCATAACATTCCCCATATGGGTGAAGTTCCTCTAAATATTTCTCAAGCCCCTCAATGTGAGCTTATTTTGAAGTCATAGTTTTAATCACCAACGTATCTCGTATAGATCAGTTATAGCTTTGATACCAAGTGTCATAGGTGTATCATAATGTTCTACCAGTTCAGGCCTTACATGATATGACAATAGCAGAGAGCCTTAACTATGGTGGTGCAAGTCTTGCTTAGTTGATGTATGGCTTACATCTCTATAGCAAGTATTGCAGAGATAGGATCATTGGATGCTAGCTAGTGATTGAGGTATGTTACCAAATCCCTTTGACTGTATCACCTTTCTATGGCTAGCTTTCAATTATTTGATCATGTTGACCTTGTAGATGATGGTCTACCAGTTTAGATTACTTCTAAAGTTGGTGGTCTTGAGCGGGTTACCCCTTGGTTTTCCATACATGCTAGTATGAAGTGTCTAAGAAAAGAGGATAGCGACTAATCTAAATGCATTGAGGGAGCATCTCATGTCACAATCACTATTTCATGAATTTTTTAGGCATTTATATTAATATAATTAATTTTTAAATTACTTTATTATGTATATAGATATTTATTTTATTAGTGTTTACATCAAAACATAATTATGTGATGATAAAAGAATAATTAATGATGAGATATTAACACTTGTACTATGAAAATGAGTTTAAGTACATTTAGGAAACTTAAAAAGGGTTGAAGCTTGATTTCTTCTGCTAAAGTGATAATTATAAGAGCAGGAAGCTTCTGCTATTGAGTTTAGTTCCAATTCTCTTTAATGGTTGGTAAGTTAAGAGTTTTAAAATTAAAAGAATTAAATAGCTTTTAAGTATATGAGTTAATGAATTTTAAGCATTCATGAGGGGAAGGTTGTTGTTGTATTTTTACACTAGAATCATACAAGTGTTGGTATGAATTAAATTATTTGAAATGTAAGTATCATATTTAATTTATGTTATTGTGTTAATTAGTTCAAAGATAAGGGATTTAACATATGTCATTATGTGTACATGTTTATGGAATTGGCTTATTTCAGGTTATCGAGAGTTATGAGAGTTATAAGATTAATGATGGCCTACTAATGTGATAAGAATGAAGTATTATGTTGGATATTAAGTAGAATATTAATTACATTATTTGTATGTATGTATGTAAGTATATATATATATATATATATATATATATATATTTATTTATACATGTATATAAATTAAAATAAGTGGAATAGCAACATTTACAGTAAGAATGAAATTGATAAAAATTCAAAAGGGACAAATTTTACCCCATGGAGCAAAGCAGTAAGGTTTTCTTAAAAGAAAAGTAAATAAAATTATTTAACCAATTAGGGAAACAATGAGAACATATAAAATTTGTCAGAGAACAAAAGAAAGAGAGAATTGTGGTTAGAAGCAAGTTAATTCATAGCCATATATTTAAGAGGAAAGGGATTTTAGGAAACAAAATCATTATATTATAATATGTATTGGTCATGGATTGAAGGTAAAATTCTAAGCTTGCATTGGTCAAATGTTTGTATGATTAGATATGAAGATAATTGTGCATCTCTTTATTATGAATTGATAAGTTGCTTTTCTTTCACTTTTATATGAGATTGAGTTGTAATATGTACGTATCAATATACATTATTTAATTATTGTTTAGGGCATCATATAACTATAATGGAAATGCTTCATATATAGCATGACCAATATATATATATATATATATATATATATATATATATATATATATATATATATATATATATATA
>CANYBF011926074.1:0-19620 GCA_948192965.1 Dalechampia spathulata
TTATTGTAGAAATTTTCGCACACGACTTATGAATAATAAAACTATATATGCATCCTTTGTAGTATAATTAATGATTTCCTTTCTTAGGAGGTTATTAATTATGCTACGGGAGCATGTTACACCAGGTTAGGGTGTGACAAATATTCCATTGCTTAAGGCCATAAGATAAATACCCAGGTATGCCAAATTTCTCAAAGACCTGTGCACAAATAAATGTAAATTGATTGGCTTCAAATAACTGAATATAAGTGAAACTATTTTGGTAGTAATTCAGAGGAAAGTACCATCAAAATGCAGAGATAAGGGAGTTTTCACAATCTCTATTATGATCGGTGATATAGGCATAAGACATGCCATGTATGATTTAAGAGCCTCAATTAACATTATACCCGAAAGTGTGTATGAATCTTTAAATGTAGGTCCATTGAAGGAGATAAGTATCATGATTCAATTAGTGGACAGGTCAACCATATACCCAATCAGAGTTTTGGAGGATGTACTTGTAAAAGTTAATGAATTAATTTTTCCTGTTGATTTTTATGTCATGCAAATGGATAGCAAAACTTCCCCAAAGTCATCTGATCTCTTGTTAAGGAGACCCTTCCTGACAACCACTCGAACAAAGATTGATGTCCATGAAGGAACATTGACCATGGAATTTGATGGAGAGGTGATAAAATTCAACATGTATGATGCTATGAAGTACCCTCCTGAAGTCTTCAATGCTTATGCTATGGGCATAATTGAGCCATGTGTACAACAAGTATTTGAATTATATGGAGAAGACAAACTTGGAATAACACTCAATAATGCCAAAAATTATAAAGAGATGTTATTTCTGAAAGATGAAGTAATGCAGGCCATTGATGAATTAAATGAAGAGCTTGAGATTGAACAAAATTTTGATTTGAATAATCCTTACACTAAATTTATTTGTTCAACCTTGCAAGCACCCGAGTTAGAGCTTAAGCCGTTACCAGGTCATTTGAAGTATGCCTTCCTTAGGAAAGGAGAGATACTACTCGTGATCATCTCCAACAAATTAGGTGAAGAAGAGGAGAATGCCTTGGTTGGAGTTCTTAAAAAATTCAAGGAAGCAATTGGCTGACATTAAGGGCATAAGCCCATCCACGTGCATGCACAGGATTTTGCTAGAACTTGATAAAAAGTCAGTTAGAGATGCCAAACATAGACTGAACCTAGCCATGATGGAGGTAAAGAAAAAGGAGATACTGAGGTTGCAAGACGCAGGAATGATATACCTGATTTTTGATAGTCAATGGGTCAATCCAGTGCATGTTGTGCCCAAAAAGATAGGCATAATAGTAGTCCATAATGAGGAAGGAGAAATAGTTCCCACTCATGTCCAAAATGGGTGGAGGGTTTGTATTAACTACAGGAAATTAAATTCAGCAACTCGTAAAGATCATTTTCCCCTACCTTTTATTGACCAAATGTTGGAGCATTTGGCAGGATAAAGTCATTATTGTTGCCTTGACGGTTATATGGGTTTTTACCAAATGCTTGTTGCTCTAGAGGACTAGGAAAGACAATATTCATATGTCCATTTGGAACCTTTGCATTCAACAAGATGCCATTCAGGCTATGTAACGTACCCGCAACCTTCCAACGTTGCATGGTAAGCATTTTTTCAAATTTTATGGAAAACATTATTGAGGTATTCATGGATGATTTTATTGTTTATGGTAATTCATTTAATGAATTTTTAGATAATTTAGCTAGAGTTTTACAGTGTTGCATTGAGAAGAATATGGTTAACAATTATGAGAAATGCTATTTTATGGTTGAGCAAGTTTTGATATTGGGACATATGGTTTCAAAAAGAGGCATTGAAGTCGATCGAGCAAAAATTGACATAATTAAATCTTTGCCTTACCCCACTACTATGTAGGAGATTTGTTCTTTTCTTGGCCATGGAGGTTTTTACAAAAGGTTCATGAAGTATTTCTCCAAAGTAACGCAACCCTTATACAAATTATTGTAAAAAGATGCCGAATTTAATTTTGATGAACCATGCAAGAAAGCTTTTGATCAACTGAAGGAGGAACTCATTTCCACATCTATTATGCAACTGCCCAATTGGACAACCAAATAGGAGGGATCCTCATGTGATGAGCTATGCCTCCAGAATGCTAGATGATGCCCAACTTAATTATTCCATGATAGAAAAAGAACTTTATGCTATAGTGTTTGCATTAGAGAAATTTTGATCATATTTATTAGGAACTAAAGTACTGTTTTTTTTATCATGTAGCTTTGAAATATCTGCTGAAAAAGAAAGAGGCCAAACCACGTTTAATCTGATGGATTCTTCTACTTCAAGAATTTGACTTGGAGCTGCGAGATAAGAAAGGATACGAGAATTTGGTCGCAGACAACTTAAGCAGATTGCCCAGCATTGAACCTAATGATTTATTTAATGAATTCCTTAATGAGATTGCTTTAAGTGTAATTGCAAAATCACATTGGTATGCTGACATTATAAATTTTTTATGTTCCATGAGATTTCCTGATGAACATACAAGGCATGAGAAAGATAAGATTAGGAACCAGGTGAAGTATTATGTTTGGAATGATCCGTACCTATGGAGACATTGTACTGATAAGGTCATTTACAGGTGTATACCTGAGAATGAAATATAGTCCATTGTACACTTCTTCTATAGTAGTGCTTATAGAGGCCATTATGAGTATAAGAAGATAGTCGTAAAAATTCTGGAATATGGGTTGTATTGGCCTACCTTGCATTATGATGCTTATCAATTCTGTAAACAATGTGTAGAGTGCCAAAAATTTAGAAGCTTAGGAAGAAGACATGAGATGCCCTAGAAAGGAATCCTTATTTATGAAATTTTTGACGTATGGGGTATGGACTTTATGGGACCCTTCCTACCTTTGTTTAGGAACATTTACATTTTAGTACTGGTAGATTATATTTCAAAATGGGTTGAAGCTAAGGCCACAAAATCAAATGATGCCAAAACTGTGGTAAGCTTTATTAAATCCAATATGTTTAGCAGGTTTGCAGTTCCTAAAACGTTCATTAGTGATCTAAGGACTCACTTTTGCAACAAAGAAGTAGCTACCTTGTTTTGAAAGTATGGTGTTAATCATCATATGACCACAGCATATCATCCTCAACGAAATGGACAGGTTGAAGTTACAAATAGAGAGTTTAAATCCATGCTCGAAAAGATAGTCAGCCCTAATAGGAGAGATTGGAGCAAGTGACTGGATGATGCCTTATGGGTATACCAGACAGCATATAAGACCCCACTAAAAATGTTACCCTTTTAGCTTATGTATGGGAAACCATGTCATATGCCCGTACAGCTTGAACATGGTACATACTGGACAGTGAAGCAGTCTAACATGTCTTTGGATGATGCAGGAGTCCAGAGGAAATTACAATTGCAGGAATTGGAGGAGATACAGACCAATGCTTATGACCATACGGGGAGCTACAAGGATAAGTCATAGAGGCTTCATGATAGGAAAATTTAGCACAAAGAATTTCATGTAGAACAAAAGGTATTGCTCTATAATTCTCAACTAAATTTATTTCTAGGGAAACTGAGGACAAAATGGATAAGACCTTTTGTAGTTCAAAAGATTTTTCCACATGGTGCAATCAAAATTTGGAGCCTTGATTCATAAAGATAGTTTAAGGTTAATGGCCATCATCTTAAGCCATTCTATGGGGGATTTGACACTCGGTCAACATTTGAGATCACATTGACATCATCTATAGATGAGTAGAATGAGCAGGAAGTCGAGCTGGGACTTTAAAAACTAGAACTAATTTTTTATTTTTATTTATTTGTTTTGTCTTTGTTTTTAGGATGCATGTTATGCCCATAAGGCATTGCATAAGTTTTCATTTATTTGTTTGTTTTATGATTTTCTTTTATTGCGTTATGCCCATAAGGTATCTTGCAAGCTTTTGTTTTCTTTTATTATCTTTTATTTGGTTTACGTTTTTTTATGCGTTATGCCTATAAGATGTCTCACAAGTTTCCTTTTTAGTTACTTCAGCTAAAAGCATTTTTACCTTTCACTTAGGGAGAATTTTACTAATGAGTTAAATTTATCTTTGTAAATTTTAGCATTTACACGAAAAAGAATTTGACTTAAAATCAAATTGGGAAACTTAATAGTTTTTGGGAATTAGAGATTTTGTATCAATTAAAACTCTTTCCCTCTTTTAAATTATCATGTAAGTTGTTCCCATCTTTGACCTAATTTCATTTTCTTTTCCTCCCTCATTTTTCAGCTCGAGATTTCTTTCCATCATGGTGCACACAAGAGCTACTTTGATTGGTAGTGGATTAAAATCCAAGAAACGAAGAAGTGGAAAAGGCCTAATTGAAGTGGAGGATGATGTTCCACCTATGAAGAGACCAAACCCACTTATGTCACCACCCAAACCCACCGTGGACACCAAAGTCACCAGCCTCAAAGTTTATACAGGAAGAAACCCACCGGCCGTACATCAATTTTAGAAATCTTGGCTACCACCAAAAGTGGTTGATGATGGTACGGATGCTTTGGGAGAAAAAATCATTGATGCCATGACTACAGAATCAGAAGAACATCAAGAAGATGAGGGAGATAAAGAGTCCAGCAGTCCATCATAGAAGCAGTTGACAAGGCAAGAGGAAACAGAGTCGAGTAAAGAACCAAAAAGTGAAGTCAAAGGAGCTACTGCTATAATATCCAAAGATGTTACGCCCATAAGAGATAAAGCAAAAAGGTTAGAGGAACTCTTCCTCCTCCTCTATCCAAGCTAAATGGAAATTTAAATTTTCTAAGGAAGAAAGAGAGGTGTTTGTCAAAGTTGTGAACTTGAGAGTGGTACAAGTTAAATCACTAGACCCTTCTGCCATTGAGAAGTTACAGCTGTCAGTGTTTGAACACATTAAAGGGATAGTGTGGGAGAGGTATTTTTAGATTATGTGTCTAGTATTTTACAAGCTTATTTATGAGTTCTACAGCACATACAAATTAGATAAGGAAAAACTCATAGGGTTGGACAGCCCTGAAGTTATACAATTTCGGTTGATGGGTAAATCATTTTTCTTCTCAATTGATGAATTTAATCTGACGATAGGATTCATTGATGAAATTACTGATGAATATGTCAAAGGATACTGTGATTTACCAAAACAGTTGGATGCTGAAGCATTGTGGGAACATTATGCACCCGAATCAACTAGGAGATACGATCCAGCCTATGCCTAAGATAACTACCTCTTTGATAGCTCATTAACCTATTTGCACCATCTGATCATATATAGCCTCTCTTGCCAGAATGATTCACCTGGTATTGTAACTCGAGTAGGGCTATTTCTATTGGACTGCATTGTGCATAAGAAGCCAGTTAACCTTGGCTATTTTGTTGCTACTCAATTTAGAGCTGTTGTTACCAATACTAAGAGGCTGATTCTTGGACATCTCATCACCCATTTGGCCATCCAGCTACAGGTATTTGATCCTGCCCACCACAATTTACATAAGGCAGTCAATTTTCTCACTTTAGATATTTTTACACTAGATGAGATGGGTTTGTTGCAAAAGAAAGACAAAGTATTTGGCTTCAAATTCTATAAACTAGGGCCAATTATGGCCATAAGAGAAAGAGTGTTTTGGAAGACCAAGATAGTCACAGGAGCTTCTTTTGTGCCCATACCACTACCCCCAACAGCAGGTCCTATCGATGCTGCTGTTCTAAAAGAAATTAGTGCCCTTCATAAGTAAATTGATAAGTTGACAGCAAGTTTGGAGGAGTGAATGTGACAAATTGTACTACGCTTGGATAAGCTTGATGCAGAGATTAGCAAGTTTTACCTCTCATTTGAGATGCTGTAGCTAGAAGTGTAATACACAACACAAATTCCCCACCAGGCAATTGTGAACGCAGGTTTCTACTAGGGCCTGGAGCGAGGCTTGCGAAAGTCATGGACCAGGGACTAAAGTTGGAGCGAAAGTGCAGTCTTCCTAAAGGGTTCCCTTAGGGAATGATACGGACTCGAAAGAGTCACAACGGAGTCGCCATGAATGGTTTCGGATTGGTCCAATCGACCTATAGCATGAGTGCTAGTTAAACCCTTCAGAGATTGGGTTCAGGTGGTGGAGATCTATTTTATGAGTTTCCAAAATCAATTTTACCATTATAGTTGGGATTAATTGTCCTAAGCAGGCAAGTATACGAGCGTAAATGTACGCACACAACGTGTCATGTGATTAGGCATTTGCAATGTTGCACATAAAATGACATATAAAGCTATATGGCATTTGAATGGCATGGTATATGCATGGCATGCATAGAAGTGATAAAGTAGCATGGCATATGCATGTTATGTGAGCATGTATGACATATCATATGCATGATATGACAACCTAGTATGACATGTAGGCACATAACATGGTAAATAGCGTATAGCATTATGCGTTTATATTTTGGATTGCATGGTGTTTGGCGTATGCGTAGTGTATGCATGGCGTATGCATGATGTACAAAGCGAATGACATGGCATATGCATGACATATGGCATACGATGTGACATGGCATCATGGCATAATGACATGTGATATGGCATACATATGCATGGCAAGGCATATTGATTGCATGTATTGGATTGCGTATTGGCGTATTTGGCGTAATTGCATATTGGCATATTTGTACGTATATGCATATGAAATATAGTATGTTATGGCATGGCATATGCATGGCATGCATAGTAGTGTGTGATTGTGTCATGTGATATGACATGTGGCATGATGACATATATATTTAGGCAAATATAAATTCATCCACAAATAAAAATAATAACGGCCGGTGAAAGGGAATGGAGGAAATTAAGGGATACGCACGAGATAAGGGGATTAATTATTACAAGCCAATAAATAAATCTGCCCTATTACAAAAATATCCTCGTATACATATTTCGAGGTGTTAAGTAACACCCCCTTCCTTCTTAGGTACTATTCACCTTGGGTTGCATGAACCAAAAATGCACGATGCAAATATTCAAAATAAACACAAATAAATTCATTAGTAGCAAATGAATTTAGGATTTATTTGACTAGTCCAATGCTATGTGAAAGCATGAACCAAGAGTCAAAATCCAATTAATTGTTAGGCAACAATCATATGAATTTATATGAGTTGAATCATAAAAATTAATAAAAATAAAAATTATTTTAAGCAAAATTATTTTTTTTCGATCATGGAAAATCAAATGGGAGTGCTAACATCACTTAGAATAATTTGGAGATAGCCCTTAACCAATTTGAATCCAATCCTTTCAAAAATCATATTTTATACGAATAAAAATGGCATTTTATTGTAGAAAATTAATTTTGAGGCCAAAATTAATTAAATGTATTTATTTTATGACGTATCCAATACACTTGAGTTACTACCAAACATCAAATGTTACTATGCAATGTTCGTAGCATATAGGTAATGTGCTGCGCACATTACACAATGTGTGGCGCACATTGATGCAATGTTATGCAATGTGCGCAGCATATAGGCAATGTGCTGTGAACATTACACAATGTGTGGGGCACATTGATGCCAAATCTGCAAGAAAATCAAATTTATCAGTATAAACTCGATCTACAGATTAAGTACAACAACTTTTAGAAAGGACAATACCTCGTTTGAGCACGGATTGGCCTCCAAATTGCAATCCAAACATTTAATTATGCAATTAAATTTGATAATTAATTTTAAGCCTAAAATTAATTAGATCTGAACAATATTTGATAGATCCAAAACATTAAGACTATAGGAAAGCCATTAATGTCACTAAAAACGTCAGATCTGAAGCGAAAATGAGTGAAATCGGAAGCGAATTTCAAATTTCTGGAAAATTTTGAAACAATATGCACCACACATTGACAAAGTGTGGCGCACATTCATGAATGTGTAGCACACATTCATGAAAAATTTTGAAGAAATTGAAGTTTTTCAGCGGAAAACTCCAGATCCGACCCGGATCTAGCCATATCGAAGCCAGAAAATGCGTTTTGACTTGCAGATAGGCATCTAATTTGGAAAATTAATTTCAAAGTTGAAATTTGTTTAGATCTGGAAGATTTATGACATATCCAGTACACTAGAGGCATGGGAAAGCTCTTATCGTAGCTAGATTTGTCAGATCGAAAGTGAAAAATTGAGAAAAATTGCATTTTCTGGAAAATTTTTGGTCAATGTGTGCAACACATAGGGGAATGTGCGCCACACATTGGCAATATGTGGCGGACATTCATGAATATGTGGCACACATTCTTTGAAAAACTGAGGAAAACAGAAGGTTTTCGAGAAAAACAGGAATTCCGGCTAGGATCTAGGCAGATCTATTGACCCTGACTTTTCACGCTCGAGCAGTTTCGGGTTTCTGTTGATTCAGATCGGTCCTAGTCCCCGATATCGACCTCGATTATGTACATAGGCCTCTGTGGCTTCTCTTGTGTATTCTGGTGCACAGAACACCTCAGAGCTGGTGGGGCCTACCATGGTGCCTGACGGGACACACCATTCTCATTTTCCTATTCTGAATGTTTTGTGCATATAGAACACACTTCATTATTGCCAACGCAAGGTAGACCGCTCGAAATACAAAACACTGCATTTCAGGCATTTGGCACTATTCACTATGAATAGTATAAAGGTGGGACCTGCTACCTTTATTAGTTATTCTGAATGCTCTGTACATACACGACATGCTCTACTACGGCCTATACGAGGCAGAGATTGCAGAATGCAAAATATTGCATTTTGAGCCCTGAGCACTATTCATCATGAGTAGTGTATAGGTGGGGTCCACCACCTCCGTCGACCTATTTTATGTATTCTGTACTTACAGAATACATTCTGCAATTGCCTTACGCAAGGCATATCCAGTGGTATCGTAAATGCCACATTCTGAGACCACCGCGCTATGGGGCCCACCAGGCGTTAGTGGGCCCGCTTCCCACTATAATTGACTCTAATGCATTCTGTACGCATAAAACACATCCCACCTACTGCCTTACTCGAAGCAAAGCGCTCGACATGCCATTTGCCATCTTTCTGGGGCCATTAGGCTGTGGGGCCCACCAAGGCATTATTCACCATGAATAGTACATTGGCGGGGTCCACCACCCAACTTAGCCTAATTCGAGTGTTCTATGAATATAGAACACATTTTCAATAATGCCTACGCGAGGCATGACCTTTTGGCATGCTGAATGCCATTTTGGGCCGAAATAGGATCGCAAACCCTAAAACGGGCCCATTAGCCAAAACTCGATGTTCGGGGCCGAATTTGGCAAAATTTATAACTGCAAAGTGACTCAAAATGTCATTTGCATCTTCTTAGACATATGACATGCATCTCATTCCACCTGTATGAGGCGGAGCACATAGGTCAAAAATGCTATATGCATAGCGCATAGCATTATGCGCTACGCACGTTGCATAATAAAGACGTTTGGCAGGGAGCCTTTTCGAGATCGAATCCGGAAAAATTTCCTTCATGAAAGTTTCTTGAAAATGTTGAATAACGCTTATTCGGCATGGGGCACGCATCCCGTTGGGGCCCCAGCGAGCCCCACGAAGGAAATTCAAAACTATGTGCACCGCACACAACACTATGTGTGGTGCACATAGCACTATGTGTGGCGCACATAGCACTATGTGTGGCGCACATAGCACTATGTGTGGTGCACATAGCCTTCAAAATTTTCAAATCCGGGTGAAAATTACAAAATTTCCACGCCTAAAAAATTGCTCTATAAATATAGAGTTTGGGGTTCATCTGAAGGGATCCCGAAAATTGCCTTCAGGCAAGCCAAGCCCCTGCTAAAATACTCCCATAATTAATTAGGCTCCTAATTAATTAAATCAATTGGATTTAGAGATAATTTGGCTCTATTTAGGCTCCCTAAACACGGAAGGAAGTAAAATAAAGGAAGAAAAGCTTCTGCCATAAGGTAATTTTCTCATTTTTCTTTGATTTCTTCTATTTTCCTTCTATTTTCAAGGGTATATGTGCCATATATACACCTATGTACACCACATGTAGCTCATGTGTGGCACACATAGGACTATATGCTACGCATATAGCCCCCAAATTTCAAAGAAAATCATATTTTTCACCCATTTTTTGCCCGATCTGGCTATTTTAGTAACATTTAAGGCTTCCCCATGCCTTAGGTGTACTGGATCTGCCTTAAAACAAGCTGGATTTTAAATAATTTTAACTTTAAAATTATTTTCTTTGATTTGGATGCAAATCCATGAGCAAAACTCCAGTTTTGGGTCTGATCTACCTAAATTGGGGTCGGATCTAGGGTTTCTGCTGAAAATTTTTTGATTTTTCTCTGGTTTTCAAAGCTATGTGCACCACATATGCCTCTATGTGCGCCACACATACCCCATGTATGGCGTACATAGATCCCAATTTTCACAGAAAAACCTGATTTTCGTTCGATCCGCTTCGGATCTGATTTTTCCAGTGACTCCAGTAGCTTCCTCATGCACTTGGGGTTTTGGATCTGTCAAAAATTATCCAGATCTACTTGATTTTAGCCTTAAAATTAATTATTTCATTTAATTGCTTAATTAAATGTTTGGTTTACAAAACCGAAGGTCGATTCGTGCTCAAAATGAGGTATTGTCTTCATTAATGTTGCGTATTTTAATCTGTAGATCATTTCTGTACTGAAAGATTTAATTTTCTTGTAGATTTACAAGCTATGTGTGCCACATGTCATGCTATGTGCACCACACACAGTCTATGTGTGGCACACATAGCCTGATGTGCGACGCGCATAGTTCACATTTTTCCAGAAAAATCGTATTTCGGGTCATATTTTTGACGTATGTTGACAAATCCAGTAACATTTGATGTTTGGTAGTAACTCAAGTGTATTGGATACATCATAAAATAATTTTATTTAATTAATTTTGGCCTCAAAATTAATTTTTACGATAAAATGCAATTTTTGATCGTATAAATGCGATTTTCAAAATGATTGGATTCAAATTGGTTGAGGGGCTATCTCCAAAATATTCCAAGTGATGTTAGCACTCCCATTTGATTTTCCATGATCAAATAAAAATAATTTTGCTTAAAATAATTTTTCTAAAAATGAATTTTCATGATCCGGCTCGTGTTAATTTTTACAATTATTGCTTAATAATTGCTGGATTTTGACTCTTGGTTCATGCTTTTAAATGACATTGGACTAGTCAAATAAATCCAAAATTCATTTGCTAATAATGAATTTATTGTGTTTATTTTACATATTTCATTCGTGCATTTTTGGCTCGTATCGACCGAGATAGAATAGTACCTGAGGAGGAGGGGACGTTACTTAACGTCCCAAAATACGTATGCGAGGACTTTTATGTAATAGAATAGCATTTATATTAATCCCCCTATCTCATGTGTATCCCCTAATTTCCTTGACTCCCTTTCACCGGCCTTTATTTTTATTCGCATATTTGCTTAAATATACCTGTCATCATGTCACATGCCATGTCACATGACACAATCACATACTATTATGCATGCCATGCATATGCCATGCCATAACATACTATATTTCATATGCATATATGTATAAATACGCCAATACGTAATTACGCCAAATATGCCAATACGCAATCCAATACAAGCAATCAATATGCCTTGCCATGCATATATATGCCATTTCACATGTCATTTTGCCATGATGTCATGCCACGTCGTATGCCATAACGCATGTCATACCGTATGCCATCACATATACTATATTGAATACATAATCACATATGTATCACTATGCCATGTCATGCATATGCCATACTATACATCATTCCACATGTCATGCATATGGTATGCCATGCATCATTTCACATATATGCATATGATATGTCCTTCATTTCACATGCCATACATATGGTATGTCATCCATTTTAACATGCCATGCATACGACATGTCACGCATTATCTCACATGACACTAATTTGGTATGTCATTTATATAACATGTCATGCATATGCCATGAATAGCATTACCACACATATCATGCATATGATATGCCATACATCATTCACATACCATGCATATGGTATGTCATTTATTATGCCATATCATACATATGCCATGTCATACATCACTTCACATATCACGCATATGATATGGCATTCATCCCACATGTCATGCACATGCCATGTCACTCGCTTTGTGCATTATGTATATGCCATGCATACACTACATATACGCCAAACGCCACTCAATCTAAAAATGTTAACGCATAACGGTATACGCTATTTGTCATATTATGTGCTTACATATCCTACTAGGTTGCCATATCATGCATATGATATGTCATACATGCTCACATGACATGCATATGCCATGCTACTTTATCCCTTCCATGCATGCCATGTATATGCCATGCCATTCAAATGCCATATAGCTTTATATGTCATTTTACGTGCAACATTGCAATCGCCAAATCACATGACGCGTTATGTGCTTACATTTACGCTTGTATGCTTGCCTGCTTAGGATAATTAATCCCAACTATAATGGTAAAACCAATTTTGGAAACTCATAGAATAGATCTCCACCACCCGAACCCAATCTCTGAAGGGTTTAACTATCACTCATGCTATGGGTCAGTTGGACCAATTCGGAACCATCCGGTGGTGACTCCCTTGTGACTCTTTTGAGTCTGTATCATTCCCTAAGGGAACCCCTTAGGAAGACTGCGCTTTCACTCCAAGTGCGGTCCCCGGTACATGACTCTTGAAAGCCTCGCTCTAGGCCCCGGTAGAAACTGGCGCTCACAAGATCAAAGTTGGAATTCAATGGTTTTGGGTACTCAATAGCATGAGTAACCCATAAAAATTTAAGATCCAAGCCAAAAATCAAGAGATCAAGCCAAAAATTAGAGATTTATGCAAAAATCTATAAAAAAAAGTGGAAGAAAATGAGAAAATTACCTCTTGGCAGTTGGATTTTCTTCAAGATCTTCACTCCAATCATGCTTAGGGAGCCTAACTAGATCCAATTAGCCTCTAAATCCTAAGGATTAATTAATTAAGTGTTTAATTAATTTTAGAATAATTTTGGCGTAGTTTTCCCTTGCTTTAAGAGCAAAATTCGGATCTCCTTTAGATGACCCTTAGTTCTATATTTATAGAGCCAAATTAGGGTTTGGCAAAATTGTAATTTTTGGACCAGATTTGAAAATTTTTAATGAATGTACGCCACACATTAGGCAATGTGCGCCACACATTGTACAATATGCTACGCATATTGTATTTTGACTCGTCGCATAGGGCCTACTGGGGTTGCATTGGGACGTGCGCTCCATGCCCAATAATTGTCATTTCATGTTCTAAGACATTGTATGATATGGCACATTTTAGTTTTGGTCCCGAGAGGGCTTCCGACGAAACATCTTTTTTTTGTAATGTGTGTAGCGCATTGTGCAAAGCACTACGCATATTACAATGCACTCCGCCTCATATGAGCGAAATGTAATGTGTGCCATATGTCAAAGAAGCATCATTTGACATTATAAGACACTTTTCAGTACAAAGTTTTTCCAGATTTGGTCCCAAAAAGGCTCCCGACCAAACGTCTTTTCCTTTCAAATAGTGCATGCATGCACTATTCACCCTATGCATATTTTGCCTCATATGGGCAAAATATAATGCATGTGACATGTCAAATATGCATCATTTGACATTCTAAGACATTTTAATGAAGAAAATTTTTCCAGATTTGGTCCGAAAAAGGCTCCCCACCAAACATCTTATTTTGTAACATGCGTAGCGCATTATGCAATGTGCTACGCATGTTGTGTTTTCAGGTAATGCACACATTCCCGTATGATCAAAATGTACTGCATGTCATATGTCATCAGAGATGCAGACGATATTCTGAGTCACTTTGCAGTTTTGAGTTTTACCAAATTCGGCCCCGAACGATAAGTTCCACTAACGAGCTCATTTTGGGGCCCATGATGCTGTTATGGCATGAAAAATGGCATTCAGCATGCCAAATGCTCTACTTTGCATAGGCATCAATGAAAACATGTTCTGTGTACACAGAACACTCAAAATAGGCTAAGCTGGGTAATGGGCCCCACAATGCAATAGACCCAAAAGGTGGCAAGTAGTATGCCAAGTGTTATGCCTTGTATAAGGCAACTATGAAATGTGTTTTGTAAGTACAGAACACCCAAAATGGGTTATAATGGATAGCGGGCCGCACAACGCGGTGGTCCCGGAATGTGGCATTTGGCATGCCAAGTGATGTGCCTTGCATAAGGCAATTGTGAAATGTATTCTATAAGTACAGAACACACAAAAAGGACTGATAGGGTGGTGGGTCCCACCTATGCACTATTCATGATGAATAGTGCCCAGAGACCAAAGTGCAATATTTTGCATCCTGCAATCTCTACCTTGCATAGGCAGGATTAGAGTATGCTCTGTATGCACAGAGCATCCAGAATAACTAATAAAGGTAGTGGGTCCCACCTATGTACTATTCATGATGAATAGTGCCAATGCCTATAGTGTAATATTTTACATTTCGTGAGGTTTGCCTCATGTAGGCAACAATGAAGTGTGTTCTGTATGTACAGAACACTCAAAATAAGGAAATGAGGATGGCGGGCCCCGCCAGGTGCTATGGTGGACCCCACCAGCTCTGATGTATTCTGGCACTAGAATACTTAGGGGAAGCCACAGAGGCCTATGTGCATAATCGGGGTCAATATCGAGGACTAATACCGAGCCGAATCAACAGAAACCCAAAATTGCACGAGTGTGAAAAGTCAGGGTCAACAGTTTACTCCTTAATCAGGACCATTTTGAGGAGATACAAACATAAGTCGTCAAAATGAGATCTGATCATAGCATGGCTTTTCACAGGGAGTAGGAAGCGTACCTAACCGATGCTCATTTCAAGGCTTAATGCTTCGACAGAGGCTTGCAGAAGTACTCACGTTAAGGCTTGAATCCTAATTCTGCCACTAGGAGCCCGGTGCTCAAGCTAGAAGATCAAGGCTGATCCATTGCTCATGCTGAGGCTTATGACCCAATTCTGTCATCGGGAGCTCGATGCTCGGGCTGGATGATCAAGGTTGATCAGAGGTCTTTGACGGGACTAATGGCTTTGCTGCAAGTAAATCATCTGAAGTTGGAGTTCAAGTGCCTATGCATTAGGATTTAGGAACCAAAGGCTTGGTTCTACGATCACTGCTGGATCGTGTGGTCAACTGCGGGACCTGGGGGACCATCTGCTGGGTCAATTCTCGCGCCATAATAAAAATGTCAGATATCTCCAAATTGGCATCTAGGATCCTTTGCTGGGTCTCTGACATTTCTGGTCGATGGTTTTGACCAGTAAATTCCCAGTTCCGTCACTGGGGGGTGGCGTTCAGGCTATTCCGATTAGGGTTGATCGGTGGTCACTACGAGACCAATGGCTTCCTTGCGAGTAAATCATCTGAAGTCAGCATTCAGATGCCTATGTGTTAGGGTTTTGTAGTCAAAGGCTTGACTCTGTGATCTCTACTGGATCGGGTGGTTCAGTAATGGAACCAGTGGTGACCGTCTGCTGGGTCTGGGTGATAAACCGTCATATCTATTCTCGTGCCATCAAATAAATGTTGTCTGTCTCCAAAGTTTACATTTGGGACCCTCTATTAGAATGCAACATTGTCTGGTCAATGGCTTAACCAGAAGTCAAAGGCTTGACTATTTTTGATCGTCTGCTGGATCAATTTCCTATCTTTACTAGACATGGAAAAGCAATTTATTAGTGAAATTGGTATTAAAATGATATAGGAAAAATACCTGAATTTTTTAGTA
This sequence comes from Dalechampia spathulata, assembly GCA_948192965.1. Classification (NCBI taxonomy): domain Eukaryota; kingdom Viridiplantae; phylum Streptophyta; class Magnoliopsida; order Malpighiales; family Euphorbiaceae; genus Dalechampia; species Dalechampia spathulata. The sequence continues at coordinate 15,896 of CANYBF011926074.1, forward strand.
TCAGTCTGCTGTGCTCTGACTGATTTTCTAGATTTTTCATATGCTGCGTGTCATGAAAATTGGGCTCAGCAGAGCAAATAGCCTCCAAAAATTCTAAAATTTTTGCCAGAGGCTTAATTCTTCATGTGCATCTTAGTGGGATCTAGACACATATTAGCAAGACTCCATAGTAGCATGCGCATGTTAGCAAAAATTACTATATGCGGAGTGCATTCCCCTATATGCTGCGCATCTGCGGTGAGTACCTATTATAAATGCGAGTGCGTGGAATTGCATGGATGCATGACTTATATGCCTACATGTTTGTGTTTACAGATGAGTAGACAGTTGGAGTGAAAGGAGTGTGATCGCTACGCTAAGATGACAGAGGAGACGGGCCGGAAGATTGCACGACTGACGGCGTATCTGGACCACTACAATATCGAGGTTCTGGACAGCCCCAGCCTCGATGAAGACCACTCTGATGAAGATGATGCATAAAGAAGACATGACATCAAATTACCATATGCATGATGTTAGAACTCTGTAGTTTCTATATTAGAATAAGATAGCGCGTTATAGTCTAGCAATTGCATTCCTAGTACACCAGGGTTGTTGTGTACTAGTTGTAAAAATAGACAAAGGCTTGTACTGTGTATCTTTTGGATTTATTAATGGAATCCAAAGCTGCTTGCTGCTATAAATACCCCACACCTTATATTTTACTACCAAAACATAATTCATTTACTTTTTCTGTGTAGAAAAATAAATATACAATGACTCAGCAATCACTGTCTACTTTCCGCTCTCTTTCCCGCCACTAGGGCAACAATGAGTGGAGTTGATTAAGCAAGATCAGACTCCAATACTTGAGGACCTTTTAGTAGGTCTCAATCAATAATGTTTTCCTACATGCCACCTTGTAATTCTGGGATCTGGAAGTTCATGTGTTCCGGTTTGGACATGTGGAGCTGTGTCCAATGTACGAGGAGTTTGCTGCTATCCTTGGAGTCACCTGTGAGATATCAGCAAAGAAGAATTATATCTAATGAGGGCTTTCGACATCGATCTGACCACTACAAGGTCCCTCTTAGCTATAGAGGATTCTATGGATGTCGTTGCACTTTTCCGGCTGTGTAGCCAGAAGTCAATAAATGCCCCATCATAGTTAAGGATAGCTGGGTTTGGATTGCTGGCACAATTTTTGTTCGTCGATCCATCCGGCCATTAAGATTTGCTGATCGTGCCTGTGATAGACTAGATGATGCAAGGTTAGACCCCTTTTCCCATGATCATAGCAAAGACAATCATTGGTCTTGACAAAGTGAAGCGAGGACAGTCTGAGCACTTCAGTGGGAGTCTGCTTCTTCTACAAATGAGAATTCTAGGCTACCTTTGCAAGTTTTCAACTTAGAAAAGTTTGTTTTCACCCTAATGTTTGCATGAGTCCCCTTTAGCAAGGTTTTTAGCTCATCGGGTTGCTGATTTTACTTCAGACCTTAATTTTTCCCTGAACTGCCCCCTTGGGTTTTCAACTCAGTGGGTTGCTTTAACTTTTACCTGAGCAGCCTTGTGCAAGGTTTTCAACTCAGCAAGCTTTTATTTTTATTTTCTTTTATTATAGATTTGGCTTCAAGAGAAGCTTGGGATCTTGGCATCGCCAGTAAGGGCCCATAAAGATATCTTCCTCATAGCCATATGTGGAGGGGCTATGCCTTCAGTGAGGTGAGGATGATGTCATTCCAAGGCTGGATTGAGTGGATGGGGACTTGACCTGAGAGTGAGATCAGGTGGAGTTACCCATGGTGGCACATATAGCATGTTACTGTAATGACCTACATAGATTGCATCCCGTTGCTGGGATTCAGGCATTGCACGCACTACAGTCCTGCTAGGATCTATCATCAGTATGGCCATCGGCAGACCATACCTCGACTGACAGAGTTTGAGGGAGGAAGACTGGTACCTCGCTTTATAGAGCATATGGAGAGGACTTGGCTTTGTCACTGGATAGTGCTGGTGGAGATTCCTGGAGCTGGATCTGCCACTGATGATGAGTACAAGCTGTGCGTACTGCACCAAGCTTGAATCCTATACTACAAGACATTGTTAAGCAACAATATGTAATAAAGGATGATAATGCTTTATCTTTGCAACTTGTATTACTTATGGCTAAGTTAATGAACATGCGTTCCATTTGCATTAATGAGATTAACATATTTACATGAAAAATGTTAAAACCAACATAGAAGTTCTGGATGTACATCAGACTCGACCTCTATTATTGACCAGCCTCGTACAAGATTTTCTGATCAACTATTTTAATGCTCTCCTTTTGCTTTTAAGAGCTCTAATTTTTGCATGAATTATCCAAGTGGATTTTTAACTCATCGAGTGGATGTTTTTCATTTTACCTTAACTTTTGCGTGAACCACCTATGTAGGTTTTCAGCTCACCAGGCTTTTCATTTTTATTTTGCTTTTTCTTTTACCCTTTGCTCTAGACAAAATACTTCTTCAGCCGGTCAAGGTTGATGGGTTCTGAGAATTCATTGCCCTCCAAGTCTGAGATGCGAATAGTGCCTTTAGAGAGGATCTTTTTAACTAGGAATGAGCCTTACTAGTTGGGCCTGAACTTTCCACGAGGATCGCGAATAGCCAATCTGACTTGCTTTAAGACTAGATCACCTTCCTGTATGGCTACAGGTTTAACCTTTCTGTTGAATGCATTTACCATGCGCTTCTTGTATAGCTGTAGGTGATTGAGAGCCTACAGTCGCTTCTCATCAATAGCGACCAGTTGTTCATACATGGCCCTTTTCCATTCAGCTTCTGGCAACTAAGCCTCTAGAATGACACGAAGTGATTTTAGCTCCACTTCGATTGACAATACAGCTTCTATTCCGTAAACAAGAGAGTAAGGAGTGGAACCTGTAGGACTCCTTACAATGGTTCTGTACCCTCATAATGCGAATGGCAACTGCTCATGTCAATCCCTGTAAGTCCGTACTATCTTGGCTAAGATGCGCTTAATCATTTTGTTAGCTACTTTGACTGCCCCATTAGCTTGAGGCCGGTAAGGAGAGGATCGATGGTGCTCAATCCCATATTTTTCCAGCAAGTTTGTAACTTGGGCCTGGAACTATACTCTATTGTCTAACACCAGGTGATGCAGCACCCCATACCGGCATATAAGATTCTTCTCTATAAACTTGGTGTAAGAGTAGTGCATCCCGGACGCGGGAGCCCTGCACGCTGTTCGGCGTGAAATGTCATGGTGCTTGCTCTCAATGGCGTATCCCATTTTAATTTTGAAAACAATGCTTTTATAATGTGGAGTCACCACCTAGTTTGTTTTTGTCAATTCAATTGAATGACTAAAAGAAAACTAGAAAATAAAACCTGGGCCTTCCCGTGTTGGAAAGCGGCCTGAATTTCTTCAGAGTTTGGGTTCAGGGTTTTCAATTTATTCGTATTCCATCTTATTATGTTCACTTTGTTTAAGTTTAAAGAAAGTTCCTAAGCACGCATTTAGGTTTAAGTAGGTTTAGCATACTTTTCATGGCATACGGCACTCAAAGGGGGCATATACAATTATGGAAAGCGAAAAAGGAAAGCATAAAAGAAAGCATAAATGCGGGAAATTAAATGCAGAAAATAAATATGTGGGCAAATACAACCCACCCAAAAGAAAAGGAAAGCAAAACAAAATGAAAATATTTGGGTATTTAGTACAACCCAACCAAG
>CANYBF011926345.1:0-25786 GCA_948192965.1 Dalechampia spathulata
ATAAAATATAATATAATATAATTTAATAATATACTAATAACAATTAATATAAAATAATATACTAATTAATCCTTATCCTCAATTTAAAACAATTATCACTTTATTTATTTATTATTTTAATAGTATTTATCTTACTATTAAAATAATTTAAATTTAAATAATAAACTGGATAATTTTGATTGGTTTAAAATCTATTTAATTTATTAAATTAAGATAATTTAATCTAATTATTTTATAGATCAAAAATATTTATTTAATTGATCCATACAATATATTTCATTTATTAGATTAAAATAATTATTTAATGTAATTAATTTTATAAATCAAAAATATATTTAATTGATCCAGAAATTAATTAGAATTTTTTTATATCTACACTAATTAATGATAAATTAGTAATATTTATCTTTAACTAAAATTTAATAATTAATAAATATAAATAAAATCAGTAACTTTAATAAATAAAAATAAAATGATTAGTATTTATATTTGAATAAAATTAGTAGTTTTTAACTTTGAATAAAATTCAGTAACTAATAAATATAAGTAAAATAAATTGTATTTATTGTCAAATTAGGAATTAATTTATATTTTTAATTTATTAGTTTTAATAATGATATAATTATTTAATATTATGTTAATTAATATTAAAGCATTCATTTTCTAAATTTAATAAGATATATATTAAACAAAAAATTATTTTATTATTTTTATTTATTAGATTAATCTTTATATCTATTTTTATAAATTTTTAAAAATAACATTTATCTTTATATAAATTTTAAAAAATAATATTTATTTTGAATTAAAATTAAAAAAATAATACTTATCTTTATGTAAATTTTAAAAAATAATATTTATCTTTCAATTATTAAAATTGAAAAGAAAGGGATAGATTTATATTTTCATTTTTTTATTTTCTCATTTTTAATATGTATATGATATAATTTAAATTTTTTTATTTTCAAAGCTTTTTAATAGATTTCCATTTATATAATAAAACCACAAACACTGATTTTTCTGACCAATCATTCTCATTCCATAAATGCTCAGTATTGTCCTCCTTACTGTTCATGGCACTTCTCGTTTCACACGTGTTCTAAATGTCACACAGTAATTGACAAGTAAGACTATATGAATCAGATACATAAATTGAAGCATAAGATTCAATCAAAATTATATGCATGTATCTAATACGAAAACAATAATTACCAAAACTTTGAAATATATTAAAAGTAGATTTTCATGGCCTAAACAGAAACAAGGACAAGTTCAATATAGTCGTCAATCCTCATTCTATATAACCATGACAATCAAATGAACCATCCTACCAAATTCTGACTAAACTGGAGCTTTCTTACAGATCTGCTGATTCTTTGCCTCCTCATGATCATAGAGAAACTGCTCAACTAAAGCTTTATATTTCAGTTATAAGTTCCCCTTTTATATTTCACCGTCTCAATGGTTATGCTCTCTTTCAAAACTTCCTTCTGTTCAACCCCTCTTCTCTCTCCTCCTCGACCGCCGCCGCCCCCGACGTCCCCTCCATTTCCGCTCCACACATTCAAACCCACATCCCTTTCAATCTGTACAAATCTACGGACCCTGTTTCTCTCCACAAGAGCCGCCAAACAAGCTTCGCTAACTGAAACAGGACAACATATCAATATCCAGATGCCGCCACTCTCCGCTTCTCACCTCCTCAAAATAGCCATTATTGGGTTCGGAAATTTCGGCCAATTCTTGGCAAGAACATTCGTTTCGCAAGGACACACTATCCTTGCTCACTCCAAAACCGATTACTCTCTTCAAGCCAATTCTCTTGGCGTCTCTTTCTTTGATGATCCTCATGACCTTTGTGAGCAACACCCGGATGTTATTTTGCTATGCACTTCAATAATTTCTACTGAAGAAGTGCTAAAGTCTCTGCCTTTACAGAGATTGAAGAGAAATACGTTATTCGTTGATGTCTTGTCCGTTAAAGAATTTGCTAAAGAATTGTTTCTTGATGTGCTGCCTGGTGATTTCGATATAATTTGTACCCATCCTATGTTTGGTCCTCAGAGCGCTAAAAACGGTTGGGATGGTTTGCATTTTGTGTACGAAAAAGTTAGAATCGGAGAAGACGAGTTAAGAATCAAAAGGTGTAGAAATTTTCTGGATATTTTTGCTAGAGAAGGGTGTGAAATGGTGGAACTTAGTTGCCATGAGCATGATAGGTATGCTGCAGGGTCACAGTTCATAACACATAGCGTGGGGAGAGTGTTGGAAATGTTAAGATTGGAGTCTACTCCTATTAATACTAAAGGGTACGAAAGTCTGTTGGATTTAGTGGAGAATACAGCCAAGGATAGCTTTGATTTGTATTATGGGTTGTTTATGTATAACAAGAATGCACTTGAGATGTTGGAAAAGTTGGACTTGGCTTTTGAGGCTTTGAGGAAACAGCTTTTTGGGAGGTTGAATGATGTTGTAAGGAAACAGTTATTTGAAAATGGAGAAAAGAGGTCATTTTCCCGTCTAGATTATGTAAATGGCCATAGAAATGGTGCTGCATCAGTATCTGCTTCAAAAGCTGAAAGGTACGGGCTATATATCTATATATATATATTCAAACAACTAATTTCTGTGATGAAATGAGCGTTTAGAATCTGTCGTGGTTTGTGCTTATTGCGCTTGCCAATTAATTTCTGTGATATTAGCATTTTAAGTGATTGTTGTATTTAGACTGTCGGACTTGTGTAGATCTGTTTCAACCATGTATAGAAACATGATCTAGATCTAAACAAGTATTTTTTAAAATATGGGGAGCACTAGGATAAGGAAGGGTTGAAGGATTTCTCTAGCATTCATTACAAGGACAACCTGAGAATTTGATTTTGTAATTCTAGTGATAGATTCATAATCCTACTTGGTGAATTTAATTGATCTTGTACAAGAATTTCTTCTAAGTACTGCTGTTTTATAGAGTTATGGATATGAGCTATGCTTATAGAGTCCTAATTCCTAACTTTCTTGGGACCTCAGATGTCAAGATGCTGCTCAACCGTACGAGTACAACTTGGAGAACTCTGAAGGCATTGGTGACAACTCAAAGCTTAAGATTGCTGTCATCGGTTTTGGCAATTTTGGCCAGTTCCTTGCGAGGACCATAGTTCGGCAAGGGCACGTGGTGTTAGCTTATTCCCGATCAGGCTATTCTAAAGAATCTCAGGAACTAGGGGTTACTTACTTCTCCGATCCAGATGACCTTTGTGAAGAACATCCAGAAGCAATTCTTCTTTGTACTTCAATTCTTTCAACAGAGAATGTTCTCAAGTCATTGCCAGTTCAGAGACTTAAGAGAAGTACACTCTTTGTTGATGTGCTATCTGTCAAAGAGTTTCCAAGGAATTTGTTTCTTGAATATTTGCCACCTGATTTTGATATTCTTTGTACACATCCTATGTTTGGACCGGAGAGTGGAAAAAATGGATGGAATAATCTTCCCTTTCTTTTCGATAAGGTCAGGATAGGAAGCGACACGACAAGAGTGTCTAGATGTAATCGGTTTCTCAACATTTTTGCTCGTGAAGGATGTCGAATGGTGGAAATGTCATGTTCAGAACATGACTGGTATGCAGCTGGATCGCAATTCATTACACATACAATGGGAAGAGTTCTGGAAAAGTTAGGCTTGGAGTCAACTCCGATCAACACTAAAGGTTATGAAACCTTGTTGAATTTAGTGGAGAATACTTCGAGCGACAGTTTTGATCTATACTATGGTCTTTTCATGTACAATGTAAATGCAATGGATCAGCTAGAGAGGTTGGATTTGGCCTTTGAATCTTTAAAGAAGCAGCTCTTTGGGCGGTTACATGGCGGCCTCCGCAAGCAGATATTTGATAAACGAGAGAAATTTCAAGGGTTGAGAGAGGAAGCTCTGGTAGCAGAAGTATCTCAGGATGATCTTGCCACTGCTTTGAACTCTCTACAGAACAACTAACAAAAACAAATATATATTCCAACAGTATCGGTAAGATGCACGGCGACTCCTGTATCCAGAATTGATCATCGCTGCATTTGTTGTAATTGCTTTAAAACCTGGTAGGTGGCCGTGGGTTTATTTTTTGATCGAGGAGAAAGGGTCTGATAATTTTGTTATATCAAATTGTACTTTTCTGAACATTGCTACTTACTGATGCTGCAATAAGATCTAGTCAAATCCCTTTGTTTACTTCTGAGATTTATGTCAGGCTTCGTTTAATAGTATTGAGGTCTGTAAAGGAGGTGTAGCGGAGCATTGCTTGTACTGGTTGGCTGTTTTCGAATCTTCAGCCAAAACATAGCACATGCAGGACCTAATATACGTTCAAACATGGAACCAAGAAATGATTAGAGTCTGAATTTGGCGTCAAGTGGTTTTTAAGTTGCAGGCAATCGATTCATGAAATTCTTTGCTCATTTCATTGCATTAGAATTGCTAGTTTCACAACGGCTAATTCTACAGATTTCTAGAGCACCACCCTGTTGACATTTCACACGTCTGGATTTGAACCTGGACGTAAAACTCCATGCTTTACGGTCGGGTCGGATGTAAGGGCTCTTTGTTCTGTATTTTGGCTAGTGTTACATAATGTAATAACTTCCTAATAAAAGATATCCGTTGTCGTCCAGCGGTTAGGATGTCTGGCTTTCACCCAGGAGACCCGGGTTCAATTCCCGGCAACGGAAGGGTTTTTTCTTTTTTTTATTCTTTTTTTTTTTTTTTTTTTTTTTGTGAAAATTGTTGGAACATTTTTGAGATAACATCCTTGTCAATTCAGGTGATGATATTTAGCTAGATAGTTTTTAATTACGTTACGTGTGTTAAACTAAAGCAAAAACGTTACGTGTTTTAAACTAAAGCATAAAAATGCAGAACCTGACACTTTGCAACCACATTTATTTTAATATATATATTATTTGTAATAACTAGTTTAATTATAATAAATTGAAATATAATTTTTTTAATTATACCTGACATTCCACGTATGATATTTACTAGAATTTTATTGATAGAATTATTTATTAAAATTATAGTTTCTTTTACACTTTCATATATGTTTGTTAAAAAGTTATATACTTAACGTGTAAATTTGTAATATCATATAACAAATTGAATTTTGTTCTTTGTGTGTTATGTTTTTGATGGATATTGATTTTGGTTTGTTGAGTTGTTGATTACTCGCAAGAATCTTTGTTATTAATTTTGAAATCCATGTATATGAATGCTTTGTTTAATTGGAATCCATATTATTAAGTATTCAATAATAATAATAATAAATTAGAAATAAATAATAAACCATCTAGTAAAACACATAAATCCACCATTAAGAAAAATAATAATGGAAAAACTTACTAATTCAACTAAGGAATATTATATATATATATATATATATATATATATATATATATATTACTTTAGAGTTCTTTTAAAAATAAAATATTAGTTTGGGTATATTATTTGTCGGCAAATATGGTTCAATTTTTCAAAGGTCTATTTCAATTGAATATAATAAAAGTGCTTTCAAACTTGTTTTTATCCAAAATTAAATTAATTTTAATTAATTAAAATAATTTTAAAAATTAATTTTTATATTAATTTATTTAATATTTTTTAATTAAATGATATCTAATATTTAGATTATTAATTAATTTAATAGTTCTAAATTAAATTATTTCTGTTAAAACTAAATTGATTTTAATTAATTTAAATAATTAAATAAATTAATTTTATATTAATTTATTTAATATTTTTTATTGATTAAATGGAATTTAGTAAATTAGTATTAATTTTTTTAATAGACTTAATTTTTTAGAGATATATGATGCAGGCAGTTGTCAGATATGGTACTCTAATTATGGAGAAAATTAAGGAAGTAGATATGTGATATGAAGCCGATTATGAATACTTGGGGATGATAGTTCTAAGGAAGAATAAATAACAAAGTGAAAAAAGAAAAGGGACCAAGAATCATCAATCAAGAATAACACTCTAAGCAAATTACATTATAACATTTATTTTCTTTGCACAACCTTTGTTTTATTTTATTTTATATAATATTTGCTTTAATTTTCATTGCCCCTTTACACATTCATATACATTTTTTATAGCATTGTCTTATTTCCTGAGTTTAATTTTCTACTATAAACAAATAAGAGATCTGTAATTTTTTAATTAAGAATCGAAAGACATAAAAAGTTTAAGAACATTTAAATTCTTTGGAACTCTTCACTAAGACAATGTCAGCTGTAAAGATTATTATAGAGGAAGTCTTTACGAAACTAACCCAAAAAGTTATAGTTTTCAAGAAGAATATCAATAAGAATTTGATTAGGTCAGTTGTAGATGTGATTAAGACTCTTCAAACTATTAGTAAGGCAATTTCTATTAGTTCATCAAGAAAAGTAGGTGAGGCTGATTCCTCCAAGAGTAAACAAATCCTAAAGAACTCAAAGGGCACGGTAAAGTCCCTTAAGGATGTATTGAGATTGGGGAAACATATAAACCACCCCATATGAGGGATGAAATTCATGTTCCCCAAGCGGTAATCCTTTTAGAAGCCACCAAACTATAGGCAAACTTCCAAACTAAAATCAATTTCACAGATATTCTAATCATATATCTCATCTTATCCATTATGAGGATGCAAGATATATTTCAGACCCAAGGTAGTGTTGACGGAATACCACATAATGTGAGGGAAATGGTTTAGGAAATATATAGACCTAGTCTATGATAAATAGAGTATCCAAAGTTTCATAAGTCATACCTTAATTTTATGGATAAAGAAAACCATAAAGAAAACCTTTATCCTAGGGGTTATAGGATTCCTGATTTCTCATTGTCTACAGGAAAAGATGAGCAATCAATATTGAGCATATTGGAAGGTTTACCATTTAGTGTGATGAACTGATAAATTATGAAAATATTAACTTTTTAAAGTTGCATTTGTTTCCTAACTCTTTAAAAGGGTAACTTTTACATGATTTTCAATGTTGTTTAGGAATTCAATATGTACTTAGCAGGAAATGGAAATGTAATTTCATACATAATTTTTTAGAACTGAACTAAAAGTTTGTATGATAAAGTTATCTAGACTAATACAAAGGCTTGGAAAATCCACTGATTACTTTGTTGTAAGGTTCAAAAAGATGAGAAATTGATGCAAGATATTTTTACGTGAAATAGAGTTTATAAAGATGACTCAATATGGGCTAGACATGAGTTGAGGAAGAAATTCTAGAGAATGAAATTTCATGATATTTATGAAATAACATCCAAAGTGTCAGAATATGAGAAACTATTAAAGGAAGAAAATCATAAAAGAAAGATAACCATGGAGACCTATTATCAAGAGGTCAATCATGATGTGATTATGGTTGATCTAGTTTTCACTAGCTTATATATATATTTTTATTACTAATGAAGCCAACAGAGGAGAAGAAAAAGTCTTAACCCTATAATAATCAGTATTCATTTGATATGGGGAAAACATATGAGATTTTTGATTTCCTCCTTAAGGAGAAGTTCATCAAATAACCAGCTGATCATATCATTCTTAGTAAGGAGGAACTCATGGGGAAATCATATTATAAGTATTACCATTCTTGGACTCATTTCAATTAATGCATGCCAAGATTTTTGGGAATACGATACAAGATCATAACGGTGTGATGAAGTTTCCTGAAAGACTAGAGGCATTATTAGCGGAAGAAGACCTATTTCCTTTTAATGGTAATGATGAATGCGATACTATAGATCTCAAAAAAGTGTTGAATAAAAGAGATGCTGATAGAAAAGAGAGGTTGCCTACCAAAAATTTCCCCAGGTATGGATAGGTACAAAGAGTTTTAGTGAAAAAATTGAAGAGAAGATTCAACGATTACAAGACCAGTTGAGAGATCTTAAGTTAGAGGTTAAAAGGAAGAAGATATATATTGAGATTTAAAAAAGGAGATCAAAGCTAGTGTTTAGAGAGTATAAGAATTATACAAGGAGATCAAAGCCAGTGTTCAGAGAGTACAAGAATTATAGAAGAACTGAGTCAAGATTTTAGAGGAACCCTTAGACCTAAGAGAGTAGTGAAAACTTCTTTGATATAAGAAATTTATGGTAGGAGACACATTTATGATAGGTAACATTCTTGTTCCTTTTAGTTGTACCACTTCATTTCTTTTTTACTAACATATTTTCAAAAATAGAGAGAAAAAGGAGTAAAAGCAAAAGAAGAAATGAGGGAAGGTATGCAAAATAAGAAAGTATACATACATAGGGTGATAGGAGCAGATAAGCCTTTGACTTCTAATGTAGTCAATTGGGTTAGCATTCAAGCTAGAGGTCCAAGGGAACTCAAATAAGTGGTGTTGGAGAAACCATCAGAGAAGATGATGAAACACATTAAGCCATTATATATTCATGCATATCTCAATGGCAAACCAATTTCTAGAATCCTTATTGGTAATGAATCAACCATCAATATCATACCTTCATGGATGTTTCAAACCATGGAGAAATCCATTGAAGATCTTATTTTAACTAATGTATCTATATCTAATTTCACTGGAGAGTTAACCAGAATACTTGGAGTCTTGCTAGTAGAAATCATAGTTGGAATGAAGACATCCTTGTTTGCTATTTTCATGATGGACTCATTTACTAACTATGAGGTACTTCTTAGAAGGGATTAGATTCATGCTAATTGATGTGTACCATCCTCACTTTATCAATTTCTCTTATTTTGGAAGGGCAATGATGTGGAGTTAATCTAGGTAGACAACAAGCCTTTTGGTGCTTAAGTAGATGCAGCTGAGTAGTGTATTATGATGTTGACTTGGGCCTTATCAAATTTCTAGGGCAAAATAAAAGGGAAAATCCTAAGTTAATGGTGGCAACAAGCATTGGTGGTAGGTTATAGAAGGATACAATAATAACAAAATCAATGGAGATCGTGCCTTACAAAATGTTACTTTGGAAGAAATTTATGGTTGATTTTACCTTTGAGGAACAGGAAGTTATTGCTACTATCATTTTGAAAGCATCATTGCAAATGATGGAGCAAGAGGTTTTTGATGATGAGATAGACATCTATGGTATTGAAGCCATCTTACAAGAAGAGCCTTTTGAAGATGCATAAAGTATAGTAGGAAGATCTTATAGTAAAACTATCCAGGCTAAAGAAAGTAGGAATTGGGGTGCAAGATCCTCTTGAGGAAGTTAACCTTGGGTCATCTAAGAAAATGAAAATAACTTATGTGAGTAGCAACCTAAATTCAAAGTTAAAGGAAAAGATAATAAAGCTATTATATGAGTTCAAAGATTACTTCACATAGGATTATAAAGACATGCTTGGTTTAAGTTGTGATCTGGTGGAGCATCACCTACCGATCAAAAATGATTTTAAATTTATTCATCATGTACTAAGAAGAATATCTAAGGAAATAGAAGCAAAAATCAAAGAAGAAATAGAACAGTTGTAAAAACCAGGATTCATTATGAAGGCCAAAAATGCAAAGTGGCTAGCTAATGTAGTTCCTGTTATAAAAAAAGAATGTCAAATTGATAGTATGTATGAATTTTCATGATTTAAATGTCATCACTCCCAAATACATTTATGTCATGCCAATTAGTGACATGTTGATTGATGATACTACTAATCATGAAATATTAACCTTTTAAGATTATTTTACTGGTTACAACCAAGTGTATATTGTTGAGTCTAATATTTTCAAAACTAGCTTTAAGTCTCCAAGAGTAGTAGGTACCTATGAATGGTTGGTGATGCCATTTAGCCTTAAAAATATTAGCACCACCTACCAAAGGGTTATGAATTTAATTTTTCATGGCTTAATTTGTAAAATAAAGGAAGTGTATGTTGATGACATAAAGGTTAAGTCAAAGAATGAGAAAGACCATATAAGTGATTTGAGAAATGGATTTGAAAGATCAAGGAAATATTAGTTGAAGATAAACCTACTTAAATGTGCCTTTAGGGTAAGAGAAGGGAACTTTCTAGCTTCTTAGTACATTAAAGAGGAATTGAGATTGATCAGAGTAAGGCAAAACCTATCATGGGAGCAATTTCCCTAAGCAATAAAATGGACCTACAATTGTTCTTAGGGAAGGTCAATTACTTGAGGAGATTCATTTCAAACTTGGTAAGGAAGGTGAAAAAACTTGATGAAGTTAAAGAAAGAAGATGAATTCTTATGGAAAAAACCTCATCAAGTCACTTTCGATAAAATAAAAAAGTATTGGAGTAAGCCTCCAATCTTAATGCCTCATCGAGATGACTATCCTTTGAAATTTTACATTTTTATAGCTTATAGTTTTGTAGGATGCCTATTGGCATAAAATAACTCTACAAATCATGAGCAGATAATTTATTACTTAAGTAGAGTAATGAATGATATAAAAACTAAGTACATACCTATAGTAAATTTATTATTAGCCCTTTATTTTGCTTGCATAAAGTTAAAGCACTATATGATTAGAACTAACATGTATATAGTATCATAAATAGACTTGATTAAATATATGATATCTAGACCAATGATTACAGAAGGATTAAAAAATAGGCATTAGCATTAGCTGAGTTTGCACTATCTTACCTTTCTAAAAGGTAGTTAAATATTAGGCCTTGGCGGACTTCTTGGTTGACATCCATACTTAGACGTTGAAAGGGAGAAATAACCTAATTTAGGTGTCTTTCATTTGTAGAAAGTACCTTGGACCTTAAAGTTTGATGGTTCTTGTACTAAGAAGACAGCTGGGGTAGGAGTAATCATTATCAAGCAGAATATTAGGCACTTATGATAAGCTTAAAGATATTGAAAGAGCTGGGTGTAGAAGAAGTGAATATTCTATAAGACTCATAGTTAGTATTAAGGTAGCTTGCTAATGAGTACAAGTGCAATATTATATTGCTAGCTCTTTATTTTATAACTACAGTACAATTATTAGAAGAGTTTAAAGAAATCTCTTTTAACCATGTGATAAGGTAGCAAAACTAGGAAACCAATGAGTTGGCATAGATGGTAGTAAGATTGCATATGTCTAAGGAGTTGATGTAGTGTGTGGTTTTAATAACAAGGAAAAATTATCCTTTAATTCATGAAAGGGGAATTATCTTAGAAAGCCTTAACACATACACATGTAATGTGAAAGATTAGAGGGATATATTGAAGAGTTACCTACATTGCCCTAATGTGAAAGTTCCTTACATTATGAAGGTTTGAGCTTTATAGTATGTGTTGATCAAAGGGGATCTCTTTAGAAAAGGTTTTGATGGATTACTCCTTATATGCTTGAGTTTCCTTGATGCATTGGAGGTGATAAAGCAAGTTTATGAAGGGTCTATAAGGCACACCAATCTAGCATCAAGATGAGATGGTTAATATGTAGATATAGTTATTACTAGTCATCTATTCTAAAAGATTGAATTAATTATACTAAAGGATATCAACAATATCAAAGATATAGCAGTGTGCAAAGAGTTTCTACTATAAAGCTACACCCAATCATTAAACCATGGGCTTTTGAAGGTTGGATGATTGATCTTATTGGGAAAATTTATCTAGCTTCGTCAAAAGGTCATAGTTTTATAATTATGGCTATAGACTACTTTACTAAGTGGGTAAAGGCAATATCTTTGAGGAAAGTAAAGCAGGAGCATGTCATCTAGTTTATTAAGGAGCAGTTGATTTATCGTTGATAAAGAAGTGAAGGCATTTGCAGTAGACTATGACATCAAGTTGATTAATTCAACCCCACATTACCCTAAAATAAATGGGTAAGCTAAAGCATCAAATAAGGTACTGACCAACATTCTAGAGAAGATGTTAGAGGATAACCCAAGAGATTGGTATAGGATTCTATCAGAGACTCTATGGGTATATAGAACATCAAAAAGAGAAGCTAATTCATTTGCACTTACTTATGGACATGATGTTCTTCTTCTAATGGAGGTTGTTGTGCCATCTTTGAGAGTAGCAAGGCAACATGAGTTGTCATTGGATTTATACACAGAGGCTATGTCAATAAAGTTGTAGGATTTGAATGAAATACACATGGAGGCATTGAATTGAATGATAATCCAAAAGTAAAAGGTTTCTAGTGCATACAATAAGAAAGTGAAGAAGAAAACTTTTAAAGAAGGGGAATTAGTGTGGAAGATGATCCTACTTGTAGAAAGTAAAGATCATGAATTAGGCAAATGGTTTGCTAATTAGGAGGGATCCTTCAAAATCCATGAAGTGCTAATAAAACTTACTAGTTAGCTAGCTTGCAAGAAGAAATGCATAAATACCATATCAATGGCAAGTACCTGAAAAAATACTTTCCCTCTATTTGGGGAATTATTGATTAAGACTAGTTTTAGATAGAGTGAAGGCTAGTTGACAACTTAAAGTCAACTATAATATAAGATATACCTGTAGATAAGATAAGTGTAGGCTACCAACTATAACTAGATATTAAAATCAATCAATTTCATCAATTCTCAAGCATGATAGTAAAAGTTAAGCATTTAGCTATTCAAGTACCTAAGGGGTAGTAGGTATATCTATGCTATAAAACCAAGTAAAATTCCTTAATAGGTAAATATAAAGTTGGTAAAGTAAAGTGCTATTAAGTCTATTACATCAAATAACAGAGAAATCAAAGCTCTATAGGGCCCTCGATTAAGTGTATGAGGTAGCCTGATCTTCCTCCAATGTCTTCACTTGAGCAGCTTGTTGTTAAACCTCTAATAATAGAGCAATGAGGGTTTATTTATAAATATTCACCTTTTGCTTAAGTTGCTCATATTAATGTTGAACAATCTCCCCTTTGGCTAAGTCAACCATAAATTCCTCTTTTAAGCAGGCAATATCCTCCCTCAAAACCTAGATTTCCCTAGACCTAAGATAGTAGTAATAACTTCTTCAACATAAGAAGTTTTCTTAATCTTTAACTCGTATGCAAAAGAGGAGGTTGTAAAGGAAGAACTCAACTAAGAAATACAAGATTGTAGGAATTCACAAGGTAGGAAAAGATACGGGGTAATAAGGGAAAATTAAAGGGGAAATGACTCATGAACTTACGGTAAAAGGGGAAATTAAGAGAAAGAAGTCAAACCTAAAGTGAAGTTTGGTAGGAAGTCAATAAAGGATGATATAGAGTCTATTAGGAGTAGTGAGGATATGGGAGACATGTTTATGGTAGGTAGTACTTTTGTTCCTTTTGGTTGTGATACTTTCTTTCTCTTACTACCAGTGTATTTTCAAAAAAGAAAAAGATAAAGAAGGAGTAGAAGCAGAAGAAGAAAGGAGGGAAAAGGAACAAAGTAAGAAAGTATACACACTTGGAGTGATATGAACAAATAAGCCTTTGACTTTGCATGTAGTCAATGGAGTTACTATTCAAGCTAGAGGTCCAAAGGAGCCCAAATAGATGGTATTGGAGAAATCATCAGAGAATATGAAAAAATACATTAAGCCATTGTTGTCATATCTATTAGTTTTGAATATTTTTTTATGGATTAATTACCATACTTGGTTTAAATTGAACATGGCTTATGAGGATAAGTTAAAACATAATGAAATAAATTAAGAGAATTAGTATTAAATTAGCTAGTATAAAATTTTAATAGTATCTTATTGGATATTTTAGTAATGAATAAGTTAAGAAATTTATTTAAAATGTGCAATCATGATATATGTTATAATGTCACTATGAAGGTGGATTTATCATGTTATTGAATGAAGTTTGATATTTGGTAATTAATGAATTACTAAATAAATTCTTTTCATATGTGTGTAATTGGTTGATAAACTAGTATGTGTGTATGTATATATATACATATACATACATATAAAAATTAGAAGACTAATAATATAATTAGAATTAAGAGGAGTGGATCATAGATTAAAAGAAATTTTAAGAGAAAAATTAGAAAGGAAATGGGCGTTAAATGACAATACTTGCCATTTAAGGTGATAATGGTTTTGAATCTTGCTAAGTGATGGATTAGAAATTTTAATTAATTTCTTAAGTAATCTAAAAAGGAACCAAGAACACTAAAAAAAAATTGAGGGAGCTCTGGACAACCGGATGAACAAATGAAGAGTATGAATTAATTAGTGGAAATTAACAAAACTTACCATAGGTTATAAAAAGGATGGTCACTGAGAACACTACCTCTCTAAAGTATATGATTTAAAGCAGCATGAGGATTTTCATATATGTATGAAGTAAGTATATAATTGAGTTGTTTATATGGGTATATGTTGGTTAAATGAATAAGAATGTAGGTGTATGCATTTAAGTATGTATATATGATGTTCCATATGGCTTATGATGTTGTAAGGTCAATAATGTGATAATTTCCAAATAAGCCTGGTTATATCTATGTTGAATTATTTAATTTATCCCTTAATTAGGTGTTAATGGACTATATTATAAGGGATGACTGAAGTTTATACATATATATTAATGCATTTCATTTGTAAACTTCATGGTTTTAGATGACCAAATGCTAAAGTTAGGAGGGAACTAACTACATTAAGAATTGGAAGAGAGTTGAGTATGTCTTGATTTATTTTGGTGATGCAAGCGGTAGCATAGGAACGTGTAAAAATGGGTGCATGACTAATCCAAGTAATAAGACTACACCCTTACCATAAATCCTTGGTTATTAAAGTAGTAAACAACATAATCTTATAGGCATAATTATCTTTGAATAAAGCAGCTTAAAATTTATAGAATTTGACTTATTGAACCTTAAATATAATGGAATAAAATGCACAAACATGTTATTGAATATTATAGAGAATTATTGGATTCATATTTAGTGCTTGAGGTAGTGAATTACTATATGATGTCATAGGAAAGTACTTTTATATGCAAACTTATATATGTATATTAATGTTTAGAGGAATAGTAGATAAATTGTTTTATAGATGGATGATTTTAAATTGTTAGAATAGAACCAGTTTGAAGTTCTTTTAAGCTTATGTATTAATAGAATTTACCGTATAAATTAGTTAACCTTTTAAGAATAGAGTTGCTAAACAACTAGAACTAACCTTATGGATTGAAAATACGTTAATAAGATTATGATTAACAGCTTGTGAATTAAGGCAAATATCTAGTAGATTGTGGTTTAGGAATTTCTGTGATTAGAGTTAATGTATTAGGATTATTTCCTATGTAATTTCTTCTTATTTTATATGATAGTTTTGTATATAAATAGGTTATATTTTTGCTTTTTCAATAAGATAACAAATCTTCACAACATGGTATTAGAGCTTGATTGAAAATTCTAGTAACTCTATTCTAGGTTTTCTAGGTTTCTTCTCTTTAGGTTAAGGTTTTTTTATTTCTCAAGGTTAGGTTATTTCTTTTTTGACACCACTCATTCTCTTTAATAGAGTGACTGCTGATCTACACTCAATTGGAGTCCAATGAGCATCTTGTTAGCATGTGAAGCTCACATGCCATGCAAAGATTTAAGGTGCTATTCATATATCGGTGCATGGAGGACATTTTTTGCCATCATTATTTTATTGATTCTTGTTGGCACTATTGTTAGCACTGTTAAGGTGTTTTTGCTTGGTTTCTTTTATTTGTCTCACTTTAAATTGGGCATCCAAAAGTTAATGCTATTGATACTGGTTTTAAACCATCGGCTGAATCTAAGATTATCACTACCTTTCTTTTGGTTACTTCTAAAATCACTGATGATAAATTAACTAGTACCAACTATCTTGATTGAAGTAAAATTGTTTAGGTCTATCTTTGAAGCATTGAGAAAGATGATCATTTGACATGTGATCCACTTATCGATGAATCTCAAATACTTTAGTTATGTGAAGATGCTAAATTGTTTGTTCAAATTCATAACTCTATTGATAAGGAGATACCAAGTTTAGCCAATCATTATGAGTTTATTAAGGAACTTATAGAATATCTTGAATTTACTTTCTTTGGTAAAGAGAATGTTTCTCGTATGTTTGATATTTATAAGGCAGTATATTGATAAAAACAAAGGTGATAAAACACTCACATAATTCTTCATGGATTACGAATGTCTCTATGATGAACTTAATAGTCTACTCCTTTTCAGTATGGATATCAAGGAATAATAGAAATAATGAGAACAAATGGTAGTTATAGGGTTTATGGTGTCTCTTCCATCTGAGTTTGATATTGCTTGGAATCAAATTCTTTCTAATTCAGAATTACCTACTCTAGAAGATACTTGAGTGCTTTGTATAAAGTCTTAACCTCCAATTTTATCTCATAATAATAGTGCTTTAATTAGTCAGGGTGGAAAAAAGCTGACTAATCATAGCAAGTTGAGTAGTGGTATGTCTGATCGGAATGACCCTCAACCTTAGGGTTCTAGTGGAGTTGTCTGCTATTATTTTTATGAAATAGGATAGAGAAAATAGTTTTATAGGAAGTTATAATGCAATCAATGGTCCTCATGATATCAAGTAACTGATGTTGGGATTTCTAATCTTAGCATCATCAAGTCTATCATATTGTCCTCTGATGAATATGCCTAATTTTCTTAGTATCAGGCTAATCTAAAATCTAAACCGTTTATCATAACCATAGCTAAGTCAGGTAACTCTAACACCTATCTTGTTTCCTCCCCTTCCAAGTGGGTTATTGATTCAAGTGCTACTGATCATATGATAGGCAACTTTAGTCTTTTATTTGCATTTCAAACTAGTGTTTGTCCTCCTATTACATTAGTTGATAGATTTCAATATAGTATTATTGATTCTATATCTATTTCCTCCATATTATGTCGTCCAAACTTTGCTTTCAATTCACTTTTCTATGAGTCAACTTACCTATATCTTAAAATCCAGCATCTCATTTTTCTTTGATTATTGACTTTTTAAAGATCTTTTAATGAAGTAGATTATTGGTAGAGAGTACAAGTTTGGGGCTCTTTACATGGTTAATATCAAAATATTGATGTTGACCCTGAATTTTCACCCGTTCCCTTTTCGAGTTTTCATCAATTTGGCTTGGTACAAGTCCCTGATGTCAACCTCAATTTGCATACATGCTTTTAAGCCTCCCCTGAGTGTTCTAGATATGTAGAGCATGTTACATTTTGCTTGTAAAGGGCAGAGCACATGGCATGCATTTCATGATATGTGTAGCATATAGTGCTATATGCTGTGCATATTTTGAAAATATACGCATGATGGGTGGCCTTTTCCTAAGTAAATATAATATGCTCTATATGGTACTAAGAATTTATCCCCCAAATGATGCTTATTTGACCTATGGCACACATCCTAACATGTTCTAAAAATATACGCATGGTGGATGGCCTTTTCCGAGTAAATCTAATATGCTCTATATGGTACCAAGCATTTATCCCGTAAATGATACTTATTTAACCTATGGCGCACATCTTAATATGCTTACATTGAACAATGCATATAGGTAAAAAATGGATCATGTTGGGCATCTACTACTACATGCTGCATATATAATCTTTTTCTAGGCTATATGCTAGACATATAGCACTATATGCTGCACACATAGATCAAAAATTTCCAGAATCCTACATTATTAATATGATTTCCCTAATCCTACCTCCCTTACCTATAAATATATGCCTTGTATTTATGGAGAAAAAGGTCCAAAATTAAGAAAACTTACTTAAACTCTATCAAATTTTAATCTTACTTAGTTAACCACTTAATTTAGTAATTAGCCTAGGATTAAAGACTAATTAATCCTACTTAAATCCTTAATCACATTTGGAATCAAGTTTACAAAAGCTAAACATATTGTGGTAAGTTGAATGCCTATTCCCTTCTTCTTTTTCACTTGATTTCATTATGGGTTTGTGATTTGTGGGTTTATTCTTGATGATTGGCTTCAATCATGCATGTTATAATGACTACCAATGCTTATTTATGGTCTAAATGATCTATGGTTGTTGTAAATTTGCTAACATTTAGGTTTTAATTAGTATTTTTGCTTGAAAACGTGATTTTCCTTCATTCTGGCTCGCTATGTGCTATACACATCAATCTATGTGCACCACACACAGCCTATGTGTTGTACACATCCATCTATGTGTGGCACACATAGATGTTAAAATTCCAAGAAATTTGAATTTATTTTATTTTTTTTCTTAATTTTGCTTGATTAATGAAGTTCTCAGTAGCATTATAGGCTTTATAATAGCCATAATGATCTGAATTTGTCATACATTGATCATGTTTCATTAATTTTAGCTTCAAAATTAATTTTTCAAGTTAATGCTTATTTAATTTATTGATTTGTAATGTTTGATATGATTGGCTTTGATTAGTTGAGTTTGCTATCTGCAATTGGCATTTATATGATGTTAGTGACTCCTAAATCATTATGCCATGATTAATTGTTCATGATTTTGCCATTAAATCATTTAATTCTTAATTAATGCTATTTTAATTGTGTTTAATGTTGTCACTTAACATGATTAGCTTAATCAAATGATGATTTATTTCTAAGTAATGCCTCATGTGATATTAGAATCTTCTGATTTTGCTATTGATTGATTTTGCCTAAAATTGATTATTTTTCTCATGATTTTCATGATCCGACTTGTGTTTATTCATATTTTCATGGTTGTTTCCATTACATTCATCAGACTTCAACTCTTGATTTGTACTTTCATGTGACACTGAATTAGTCAATCTAGTCCTAAATTTTGTTTGCAACTAACGATTAATTTTATTTAGTTTGCATTTTCACTTATGCATTTTAGGTTTATGCTGCTAAAGGTTGACTTTTTCTACAGTTGTCGAGATGTTGCTTAATATCTTAGATTTTTGTATCGATAAAGTTTCTTTGTAATAGAATAGGCCTTTATTTTATTTCTACCGACATGTATGATTTAGCCTTATTTCATCGTATATCCCCTATCTTCCTTGATCCTTTTCTTCAGACCATTATCATGAATATTTATTTATGCTACTATGCTCATTTTATCATTGTTATGTGATGTATGCTATGTCATGCAATGCTTATGCCATGTCATCTCACATGTCATGTGTTGGTTTATGAAAACATGTTTAGCAGTGAAAGATGAAATTTAAAACTTTTTAAATACATGTTTTATAATGGATCTAGCAATTCTATACATAGAAAACATCACATACAGAGAAGATTATACAAAAGAGATTGAAACACTTACTTTAAGTTGATCTCCTTCTTTCTTTATCCTTCTGAAAAGTTGTAGCAAACTTTTCAATCCCTAAGGATAGAGGATCTCCAAAATATTCACACAAGTTAAGAAAATGATTAGGAATCAAATTACTAGTTTTGTTTAGAGACTAGTAAAATAAAACATAAAACATAATGGATGAAGAAAGATGATTGAATTCAGTTTTCTTCTGGGTGTTCTATCAAAACCAAATTATTTTTCTTATTCTTGAGCTTTGAAATACTTAGAAACTAGAAGGAGAAGAGAGGCAGCAAAAAAGTTTCTTCTATCACTCAATATGTTTTCACCAAAACATAATGATATAACCCTAATTAGATTTAGGTTATGTTAAGTCAAGTCATGTTCATGTCACATGTTTCTAGCATATGATTTGCATATGACTGACTTAAATTTCCTTTTAAAAGCACATGAAAATCATGTGCACTTCCATTTAATTCATCATACATGAATAAGTTATGTGACATTCATATTTTGGCCATTAAGTCAATTAATTCTGTCAAAACCCGTATACATCATGCATGTTAAACATGTCATCTTAAATCACTTGTATCTTGAGTTATACTTATCAAATTTTAGTGATCTTGGTATCAAATCAAAGCTTGTTTCATACTCTTTCTAATAAACATGAAAAATATAGGTTATCTCATAACCATAAAAACATTATTTCACCAATATCCATTCATGATTATCATTTCCTTACTTTTAGTGTGCGACCTTTTGAGTTCTTGACATGTTGGCAATATATAAACATATTATTAAACTTCATTTAATAATATCATATATAAATCATGAGCAGTGTCTAGTCACACATCATGACTTACCAAATGCCAAGAGGTCACTGGTTTGACTACAACCCTTCTACATCAGATTCCATGCAATAAACTCCTTTTACTATCCTTTTTCTCATTCAGGTTTGAGTATGGATTAATGTCAAATCAATGCATGATCAAGTGTGTTAGATCATGCCCTAAATTTGATATTTCATGTACCATAATCTTTATTCCTAAAATGCCCGTATGAAACTCATTCATTAACAGGCATCATACTCTAGCCAGAGATTGTTGAATAAAGAATATTACATGAATCAATGAGATAAAACCCATACATTTACTCTGGGGTGGTGAATCCTTTATTGATAAACAAATACCTTCAACTACTTAACACTATATCTAACCTCCAAGTTATGAACGCCTCCTATAGAGGAATAAAACATAGGAGTCAAAACATAGTGATCCATAATTAAGATAACCTTATTATCTTAAGTCTTAAGGATGCTTACACTACTGATATGAGTGAGATATGTTTCATAGACATAGATCAATTATCCATATGAAATCTCACTAGCAAGGCCTCCAATGATTCAGTCCTGCACTACTCATCCACATGTTTACTTTAGACAACTCTTGTCATGATCAATGAGAATCATCCCTTAAGGAAGTATAACATGTGTTGATCTTAACCGCATTAATAATATCCATTCTTATTAATACATTGATTAGGGATACTTTAGATATTGAATATTTGCATACAATAAGAATCTTATTTCATAAACTCTTTATGAATTCCCTTGAACTATTCCAATATCTTAGAATTAATTATTTAGTTAATAACCTTTCAAGCAAACTAACTAATGAATAATGCATTTTATTGACAAATTGTTCAATATTGAATTAAAATAAAACATGATGCTCTAGAGCATACACTAACAAACTCCCACTTGCACTAGAGCCAATCACATGTAAACTTCAATCCCATGGAAGTTACATGCCTATCATGCTTGCTTTATGTCAATGGCTTAGTAAGAGGGTCTACCACGTTCTACTCTATGGGAACTCTATAAACCTCTACTTCCCCTCTACCAATGATCTCTCTAATCAAATGGTATCTCCTGAATACATGTTTACCCTTTTAGTGAGACCTAGACTCCTTTGCTTGGGTTATTGCTCTATTGTTATCACATAATAGAGGAATAGTTTCTGCACTATAGGAAACCATACCAAGTTCATGAATGAACTTCCTTATCCATATGGCCTCCTTTGCTGCATCTGATGTGGCTATGTACTCTACCTCTATCATAGAATCTGTTGTGGTCTCTTGTTTAGAACTCTTCCAAAAAACTACACTACCATTCATCATGAACACGTAACCTTATTGAGATTTGCAATCATCTTTATCATATTGGAAACTGGCATCTATATACCTAGTTAATTGCAAATCCCCTTCTCCATATACTAAGAACATATCCTTAGTTCTTCTTAAGTACTTAAGGATATTCTTAACAACCGTCTAGTGTTCCTCCCCATAATTAGATTGGAACCTACTTGTGACACTTAAAGAGAATGCCATATTTGTTCTAGTACATAACATAGCATACACGATGGATTCAATTGTTGATGCATATGGAATCTTAGTCATGCAATCTTTCTCATCTTGTATCTTAGGACACCATACTTTAGAAGGATATTTCCTATGTACCATGGGAATATAACCCTTCTTTGAAAGATCCATACTAAACCTCTTTATTACCTTGTCTATGCAAGTAGACTATGAAAGACTAATAAGCCTTATTGATCTATCTCTATAGATTCTTATACCTAAAATATAAGCAGCTTCTCCAAGGTCTTTCATGGAGAATTGTTTGGATAAAAAAACTTTAACACTCTGCAATTTTGGTTTTATTTATGCTTATACATGTTATATTATTAGTTAGGAAGTGGGGATTTGCTTTCTTTTAATTATATTAGGAATTAGGGTTAACTTATCATTTATTTATGGTGTTTTCTCTATTTCCATAACCTAATTATTTACATTTCCATACTCTATAGTTTGGGGGCTCAATAGGGCAGGTGTTTAATCTTCTATTGAAGCTATATCTTAGTGTGCATGAGGGTTTGTGGCATACTTACCATTAGGTTCTGCGTCAATATTTCCTTATGACAAGGTGTAGTAATTCACTTCCTCAAGGATCACATATGAATCTATCAATTCTTCATAATATTCAATGACATACTAATGCATTTTGGTCCATTAAATCTAAGGTTCAATAAGTCAAGCTTCATAAATTTTGAGCTGCTTTAGTCTTCCTCCATATGCATAGAGATTTATGGTGTGGTTTTGCTCCAATTGAGCAAAATTAAAGTGGATTCAACTTAACTTAATTAAATTCTCATAATGAGGGTATACGATACAATCCTATGAGTGTTTTATACATTCCCCTCCTAATACTTACATGTATACCATCCAACTTATGTCCTAATTAAGTATGTTTGATTCATTATCAGTTCTTATACCTAAAGCTTTTAAATAATTTACATTCTCAACATGTATGATGCATAATTCTGTATTAGTACTTAAATAATATCCATACATTAGTCTCAGTAAAATAATTGCATACATACATATACACCAAACAACTATGAAAAGAAGCATAATACTTGCCAAATTAAAGATATCTTAAAATCACCTTATTGAACAAAACTTTAGCTTGATGACTTTCATTCTATAAAATGCTAATCATATTGTAATTGCTAACATGCCAACTACCTTAGAAATCCCTATTTTCCAGTTCAATTCCTCCTAAATGCTATACATATCATATACATATATCCAGTAAATGGTTCTATTTAAAAGCATGCCATACATACAACCTTTTAAAGCTCTATTCTCAGTTGATTCCATGGCATAATTATAGGCTGATTACTTCCTCAATCATCCATATAAGATTCTAACTTACTTACAGTTCCCTTGGTTTTCTTTCTTGGTTGCCTTATTTGATCCTTAAGATACCAATTTTTAATCCTTGTGAGTACCTAATTAAACTAAGTTTCTAGCTTATATATGTATGTAACTTCAAAGTAAAATTTCCTTTAATCAACCCTCTCTTCCACCACCTCCAAAATCTTAATTCATTCCACTAAACTTACAATCCCTAAGTGGTAGCTTTTTTCTCATCTCCATATGCTCTTATTAATCCATACTATGATTAGTCCCAACTTCCTTATGAAAGGTAAATGAATTGCTTGGTTGACTAATCACTTTAATGAAACTATGGTCCCTTTTCTAATTTCATTCTGCTTCTTTAGTTTAATCCATCCATAAATTTAATTGTAAGATAAAATAATCATATAATGTATCAACCAAGCCTTACTTTGGTCTATACTACCATCTATATATATAAATAACATAGCATATAGACATGCATCTAATTAAACACTTAGATCTTAATTCATACATTCATCACTTTAAGTAATCATACCTTTAAATTCATTTAGTTTTTAATTAATTCTTTTCAACTTTAATCATATACAACCCTTTTAGTTTCTTAACAATTCCACCATACATTACACTTAGGATCTATACGTAACTATCTTTTACATGACTATTAATTGTTAAAGTACTTAATCAGCTAAAGTTCATTTTTAAAACGATAATCATTATAAATCATTATAACCTATTTCAATCATATTCTTCTTTGTTCTAATAATGTAGTCGTTATGATATAAAGATATGACTTAATGTAATAATTGATGTAATTTAGGATAGGGATAATGAAAGTGAATGTGATAACTCTCTCCCTTTAAAGAAAATTTTACCTCAAAATTTAAATCTTATTAGTCTGTGAATAATTAGGGGTACACTTTAACTAAAGGAATTTATTTATTTCTTAGTTGTTTCATCTCTCTAGCCAAAATAGCTTTTGGTTCCTCACTAGATGTAAGATCACATTATATCTTGATAACTTCTGCTAGAATTATATATGATGGATCTAATTTGTATCTCTGAAGTATAGAAACATGAAACATATTATGCATTCAATCTAACCCTGGTGGTAACGCTATTTGACAAGCTAATGGTCTAACTCATTCAAGTATTTCATATGGCCCAATGAATCAAGGACTCAACTTGCCTTTCTATCTAAATTTCATTATCCATTTTCAAGATGACACTTTCAAAAATACTTTATCACCCACTTTATATTCAATATCTCTTTTTTTAGGTCAATATAAGACTTATGTCTATCTAATATAGCTTTAATTCATTCTTTGATTAATTTGACTTTGTCTTCAATTTCTTATACGAAATCAAGTCCAATCAATCTTCTTTATCCAACTTCATCTTAATTAAGTGGTGTTTTTGCATCCTCTTCCATACAATGCTTTATATAGAGCCATCTGTATGCTAGATTGATCATTATTATTATATATGAATTCCATCAATGGTAAATATGTATTCCAATTGCCTTCCCATTCAATGACACATACTCAAAGCATATCCTCCAATATCTATATAATTCTTTCAAATTGACCATCCATCTATAGGTGAAAAGTTGTACTGAAGTGCACATTGGTTCCCAAAGCCCTCTAGAAACTCTCCCAAAATCTTAAAGTAAATCAAAGGTCTCCATTTGACACTATGGATACTAGAATTTTGTGTAATCTAACGATCTCCTGTATGTATAGTTTTGCTAATTGTTCTAGCCCATAATCCATCCATACAAGTAAGAAGTGTGTTGACTTTGTTAATTGATTTACTATTACCTAAACTACATCATGTTTTCTCTATGTCAAAGGTAACCCTATTACATAATCCATAGTAACTCACTCTCATTTCCACTCTAGTATATGTAATGGATTAAGCAATCCAGTTGGTTTATTAATAAGTCAAACATTGAGCAATATAGTTTACAATATCTTCATCCCTATCCACTAGTCATGTTGCTTTAGATCTCTGTACATTTTTATATTCCCCAAATGATAAGAATATAGTGAATCATGGGTTACTAAAGTATCTGTCTCTTTAACTCTTCATTTGTAGGTACACCTCTTATTTTCATACCATAACAGTCCATCAAAATTAATAGAATAATCCATCTGCTCACCTATTTGTACCTTATGCATCTATTTCTGATACTTTTCACTAACTACTATAGCTTATTTTATCTGGTTAATCAATATTAGCTTCACCTGTAATTATGCAATTATACTGCCATTTGGTTAAAATTCAAACAAGGCATTCAATCATTGCACCTCTCAAACTAACATCAATGGTGTTGTCATGCCTTTCTGAGGTGCGATATGCTCCTGTAGAATAATTAATAATCACCAAACAATGGAAACCATTAATTACTCTATAAGAGATGCAAAAATTTTTTTTTATATATACGAAAAATATTTACTACGTATTAAATTATGGAATAATAACCTTACATTACATATTACACTTACTACCTTAACATTACTTTAATTACTTGATATATTTATTTAGATATTTTAAATTGGTTTTAAGTCCTTGTCATCAAGTGAGTCATGTTGAAAAGGTGCTTTGAAATCAGTGTACTCCATCCGTCTGTTAACCTGCGTAATCAAATGATGAACGTTGAGTATATCACTCAATGGTGCTTAAACAACATAACATAGAAAATATTATCAAAAACATATCATGAACAATAATAATTCACGTAATCCAATTCATCTTAGTAGTAACATCACCATATAATCGTATAAAATATTTTTCTAAACATTTTAGATTTATAT
>CANYBF011926396.1:0-15457 GCA_948192965.1 Dalechampia spathulata
TAAGAAGATCCTCTCTAAAGGCGTTGTTCACATCTCGAATTTAGAGGGCAATGAATTCTCATAACCTGTCAACCTTGATTGGCTGAAGAAATACTTTGTCTAGAGCAGAGGGCAAAAAGAAAAGCGAAATAAAAATGAAAAGCCTGGTGAGCTGAAAAACCTGTATAGGCAGTTCACGCAAAAGTTAAGGTAAGATGAAAAATATTCTTTCGATGAGTTGAAAATCTGCTTGGACAACTCATGCAAAAGTTAGAGCTCTTTAAAAGCAAAAGGAGAGTGTTAAAATAGTTGATCAGAAAATCTCGCACGAGGCTGGTTAATAACAGAGGTTGAGTCTGATGCGCATCTGGAACTTCTGTGTTGGTTTTAACATTTTCATGTAAATGTTTTAATCTCATTAATGCAAATGGAACGCATGTTCATAAACTTAACCTTAAGTAATACTAGTTGTAAACACAAAGCATTATCATCCTTTATTACATGTTGTTGCTTAACAATGTCTTATAGTACAGGATTCAAGCTTGACGCAGCACCTACAGCTTATGCTCATGATCAGTGGCAGGTCCACCAGCGCTATCTGGCGGTGAGGCTAAGTCCTCTCCACATGCTCCATAAAGTGAGGCACCAGCCTTCCTCCTTCAAATTCAGTCAACTGAGGTATGGTCTGCTGAGGACCATACTAACGACAAATCCTAGCAGGACTATAGTGCATGCAATGCCTGAATCCCGGCAGTGGGATACAATCTATGTAGGTCATTACAGTCACATGTTGTATATGCCAATAGGAACAGCTCCACCTGATCTCGCTCTCAAGTCGGGTCCCAATCCATTCAGTCCAGTCTTGGAATGACATCGTTCTTCACCTCGCTGAAAGCATAGGCTCAACGCATATGGCTATGAGGTGCATACCTCTGAAAATCACCCGCCAGTGGTGCCAGCATTCTAAGCTTCTCTTGAAGCCAAATCTGTAATAAAATAAGACAAAAAGAAAAGCTCACTGAGTTGAAAACCTTGTAAAAGGCTGCTCAAGAAAAAGTTAGAGCAACCTGCTGAGCTGAAAACCCAAGGGGGCAGTTCAGGCAAAAATTAGGGTATAAAAGAAAAATAAAAACCCAATGAGCTGAAAACCTTGCAAAAGGCAACTCATGCAAAAATTAGGGCAAAAATACAGCTTTTCTAAGTTGAAAACCTGTAAAGGTGACTTAGAACCCTTAACTACAGCAGAAGCAGACTACCACTGAAGCGTTCAGACTGGCCTTGCTTCGTTCTGTCTAGATCGATGATTGTTTCCATTACAATCATAGGGAAAGGGGTCTAACCCTGCATCATCTGGTCTGTCACAGGCCCAATCAGTAAATCTCCATGACTGGATGGATTGACAAAAAGGAATTGCACCAGCAATCCAAATCCAGCTACCCTCAGCCATGAAGGGTATTCTATAGATTTCTGGCCACACAGCCAGAAAAGAGCAACGACATCTACAGAATCCTTTGTAGCTAAGAGAGACTTTGCAGTGGTCAGATTGATGTCAAAGGCCCTCAATAATACAATTCAGCTTCTCCTATTGGCGTGCACATCATCAACATCACCGACATCTCATAAGTGACTCCGAGGATAGCAGCAAACTCCTCATACATCGGACACAGCTCAACATGCCTGAACTGGAACACATGGACCACTGGATCCTAGAATTGGGTAGCAGCATGCAACAAAGCATTGTTGATCATGACTTGCTGAAAGGTTCTCAGGTATTGGAGTCTGATCTCGCCCAATTGACTTCATTCTTCATTACCACAATGGCGAGAAAGAGCGCGGAAGGCATACAGTGATTGCTGAGTCATTGTAAATTCTGTAAAGAAGAGTAAATGTGTTATATTTTAGCAATGAAACATAAATGCATGATGTATTTATAGCAGCAAACGACTTTGGATTCCATTAATAAATCCAAACGATACACAGTACAAGCCCTTGTCTGTTTTTACAGTCTGTACGCAACAGCCCTGGAGTACTAGGCACGCGATGCCAGTCTGTAATACGCTATCTTATTCTAATATAGAATCTACAGAATTCTGATGTCATGCATATGGGAGCCTTACGTCACATCCTCTCTATGCATCATCTTCCCCGGAGTGGTCATCAGGACTAGGGCTGTCCGGGACCTCAATGTTATAGCGCTGCAGTCACGCTGTCAACCGAGCAATCTCCCGCCCTATTTGCTTTGTCATCTGAATGTAGCGGTTATGCTCCTCTCGCTCCGTTTGCCTACTTGACTACAAACACAAGCATATAGGCACATAAGCCATGCATCCATGCATACCCATGCATTTGCATTTTATAACAGGTACTCACCTGGACGTCCAGCATCTCAGACGTATGATAGCGATGTAGTCCCATCAATAACCTAGAAGCATCCGCCATGGCATCTAGAGGCACCTGCACAGGTCAAACACACATCAAACCACTGAAGTCGAAGATGCATCAAAACAAGCATACTCATATGGGTCGCATTTGAAGGATCAAACTCAATCTTGCTCCTTGCCAGCACCGAAAAGGAAGTCTCATAAAGACACCCAGTCGCATCATAAGTAAAGATCAGTGGGTTCTGTGGCCACATCAGCTGACCTTCTACGAAGTCTGCCAGACGCCCATATCCTGGGGACATCTCTGGAGTGGCTGACATCATCATCGATGGGACTGCATCAGCCTCAGAATCATGGGATCTCTTTGAAGCGCTACCATCTCGAGAACTACCAACCCCTGATAAACCATGACGTCTGCCTCGACTGCCATGGAAAGTGAACCTCCCTTCGGTGCTAGGATTCTGAGCTTCCCTTGAAGCCAAATCTGTAATAAAATAAGATCAAAAGAAAAGCTCGCTGAGTTGAAAACCTTGCAAAAGGCTGCTCAAGCAAAAGTTAGAGCAACCTGATGAGCTGAAAACCCAAGGGGGCAGTTCAGGAAAAAATTAAGGTCTAAAAGAAAAATAAAAACCCGATGAGCTGAAAACCTTGCAAAAGGCAACTCATGCAAAAATTAGGGCAAAAACACAGCTTTTCTAAGTTAAAAACCTGTAAAGGTGACTTAGAACCCTTACCTACAGCAGAAGCAGACTACCACTGAAGCGCTCAGACTGGCCTTGCTTTGTTCTATCTAGACCGATGATTATTTCCATTACAATCATGGGGAAAGGGGTCCAACCCTGCATCATCTGGTCTGTCACATGCCTAATCAGTAAATCTCCATGACTGGATGGATTGACAAAAAGGAATTGCACCAGCAATCCAAACCCAGCTACCCTAAGCCATGAAGGGTCTTCCATAGATTTCTGGCTACACAACTAGAAAAGAGCAACGAGATCTACAGAATCCTTTATAGCTAAGAGAGACCTTGCAGTGGTCAGATTGATGTCAAAGGCCCTCATCAAATACAATTCAATTTCTCTTGTTGGCGTGCACATCATCAACATCACCGACATCTCACAAGTGACTTTGAGGATAGCAGCAAACTCCTCGTACATTGGACACAGCTCAACATGCCTGAACTGGAACACATGGACCACTGGATCCCAAAATTGGGTGGTAGCATGCAATAAAGCGTTGTTGATCATGACTTGCTGAAAGGTTCTCAGGTATTGGAGTCCGATCTTGCCCAATCGACTCCATTCTTCATTACCGCAATGGTGAGAAAGAGCGCGGAAGGCATACAGTGATTGCTGAGTCATTGTAAATTCTACAAAGAAGAGTAAATGTGTTATATTTTGGCAATGAAACATAAATACATGATGTATTTATAGCAGCAAACGACTTTGGATTCCATTAATAAATCCAAAAGATACACAGTACAAGCCCTTGTCTGTTTTTACAGTCTGTACGCAATAGCCCTGGAGTACTAGGCATGCGATGCCAATCTGTAATACGCTATCTTATTCTAATATAGAATCTACAGAATTCTGATGTCATGCATATGGGAGCCTTACGTCACATCCTCTCTATGAATCATCTTCCCTGGAGTGGTCATCAGGACTAGGGCTATCCGGGACCTCAATGTTATAGCGCTCCAGTCGCGTTGTCAACCGAGCAATCTCCCGCCCCATTTGCTCCGTCATCTGAATGTAGCGGTCATGCTCCTCTCGCTCCATTTGCCTGCTTGACTACAAACACAAGCATATAGGCACATAAGCCATGCATCCATGCATACCCATGCATTTGCATTTTATAACAGGTACTCACCTAGACGTCCAGCATCTCAGACGTATGATAGCGATGTAGTCCCATCAATAACCTATAAGCATCCGCCATGGCATCTAGAGGCACCTGCACAGGTCAAACACACATCAGACCACTGAAGTCGAAGATGCATCAAAACAATCATACTCACATGGGTCGCATTTGGAGGATCAAACTCAATCTTGCTCCTTACCAGCACCGAAAAGGAAGTCTCATAAGGACACCCAGTCACATCATAAGTAAAGATCAATAGGTTCTGTAGCCATATCAGTTGACCTTTTACGAAGTCTGCCAGACGCCCATATCCTGGGGGCATCTCTGGAGTGGCTAACATCATCATCGGTGGGACCGCATCAGCCTCAGAATCACAGGATCTCTTTGAAGCGCTACCATCTCGAGAACTACCAACCCCTGACAAGCCATGACATCCACCTCGACTGCCATGGAAAGTGAACCTCCCTTTGGTCCCACTAAATTGGTCACGCTAGCTTCGGCATGTAGAGAGCTCCACAGGTCCCAACAACCTCAACTGAATGAAGGTGGGATAATCTAATGGCGAATCAGACAAGCGATCTTGCCCGGGAATGCCAATTAACCCAGCAAACACTTCTGGGTCTGCATCAGTGCAAGCCGCCCAGAATATCACCCTTGGTGGTGCAGCAGGCTCCACTCGGCTCTCTGGTCCCAGATACCAATCCATAACATGCTTGCCTAAATAGAAGAGTCTACTCTCAGGGCCCTCTAAAAACATATGTTGTTCATCCTTACGCATCGAGCTCGTCACTTAATCTGGTCGCGGATACATGTTACTACAAGGATGGGGACGCACCTATACCCACAATGACGTGAATTTAGACACCTACGTAGGTACTTCTCAAGCCATTTCAATACAGTTTAATACTAATTAAATTGTTACCTGATCCTAGGTTAGATTGTTGAGGTGCTCCCTCAACTCATCCATTATGTGCTCGAGCCTTCACCTTGGTACGCTCCAAGCTCGCATGAGCTGGAAACTGAGCGGTACCCTATGTAGGATCTCAGGCTCTGGCAGTAGCCCAAACTCATATGCTATGATCTGTAATGTCAATATACACAGTCAGCAAGGCTTATACAGACGTATGCTACAGTTACAGAATCAGTGGGATTTTGCTTACCTCTATAACCTGCCAGCAACCAATAAAGCGATCTCTATATTATCTACTACAAAGGTCCAACCCTTGCATCAAATGGGCTAGACCAGCACTGCCCCAATCATACCGTCCAATGGACTCCAAGTCACGAAGGGCCCACAATACTGACATATGAATGTTATTTCTGGCATCATTAAACAGAGTGCTCCCCAGCACATACAGCAAGAAACTGCGGGTGTACTGATCCGTTGAGATTATCCGGCCAAGCCTCTCCGCTAACACCGCTTCCCAGAGACAGTCGTAGGAGATGCTGTGTCCACCTCATACATTGGGGGACACACCCAACAGGTCAAATATCGCATCGTACATCCAACAGGGTGATGTCAACCAGGCATCAAACTGGACAGGCAGTCCGACACACTCTAACATGGTGATTCTAGTAAATATCCCCGGGGTAATAGCGATCTCTCCTACTGGTAGATGAAAGGTATGCATGGAATCCATCCACCTCTCGACCATGGCAGTCATAACAAGCCTGCTACACTTTTTATCTACGCCAGTGAAGCATGAGATATACGAACCAAAACAGCTACGGTCCACTCTCATACAGATTTCCCGAGGCAGCTGGGAATATCATTCAAAAATGCCGCGGATGCTACCGTTACCCACAACTGTCCGCTCCCTCTGCAAAATACAGAATTTAGGTCAGGGTTTAGACTGAATTACAGAGTATACATAATAATTTTAGAGGTACAGAGCTCCTCCTCCTAACCCTAAATACACCTATTCATGCCCATGAATTCTTAAAATGCCTAAACGCTCAGAAAATGATCAAAAAATGGGCATTTTGGCCCATTTTTCACTATTATGTGCACCACACATAGCATTATGTGTACCATGCATAAGCTATGTATGCCACACATAATGTTATATGCACCACACATAGTGAAACCCGCACCAAAAATCATAATTTTTGCTAAACTGCTCAGACAAACCCGAACCTACCTAAGCCTAGCTTCAGTCTAGCATAAAATTTTAGCCTAACACTAGCCTAAACGCATAAAAAAAAGCCTAAAAATCAAAATTTGGGAAAGCCATAAAAACCAAAAAATCGAGCCAAGTTGTAGAAAATTCACCTTCTTGGGAGGAGCTCGGGACCGATGCGAGTCTATGGCAAAAGTTTCTACAATTGCATCGCCAAAATGAGCTTCAAAGTAGGCATCACGAGTTGTAAGCTCGGTTAGAGCATAACTCAGAACAGATTCAGGGTCCCGGGGGGTCGGTTGCATCCTAATTCCGGCCATTTTTGCAAAAATGTAAAATTTTCAGGTTGAAGTTTGAGAGAAAATCAGGTTTTGAAGGGATACTCAAAATTCTACAAAATTAGTCAGAAAGCAGCAGACTGATACTCAAAAATTCAGGTATTTTTCCTGGACCATTTCAATACCAATTTCACTGATAAATTGTTTTCCTATATCTGGCAAAGATAGGAAATTAATCCAGCAAACGATCAAAAATAGTCAAGCCTTTGACTTCTGGTCAAACAGTTGACCAGATAGTGTTGCATTCCGACAAAGGGTACCAAAGTCATAGTTTGAAGATAGACAACACTTATTTGATGGTGCGAGAACAAGATATGACGGTTGATCACCCCGACCCAGTAGAAGGTCACCTTTGGTTCTGTCGTAGAATCGTCCGATCCAGTAGAGATCACAGAGTCAAGCCTTTGACTCCAAAATCCTAACGCATAGGCACCTGAATGCCAAATTCAGGTGATTCACTCATAAGGAAGCCATCGGTCTTGCAGTGACCACCGGTCAGCCCTAATCGGAATAGCCTAAATGTCGGGCCCCCAGTAGTGGAACTAGGGTATATACTAGTCAGAACCGTCGACTAGAAATGTCAAAGACTCAGCAAAGGATCCTGAAAGCTATTTCAGAGATATCTGACATTTATTGATGGCGCGAAAATTGACCCGGCAGATGGTCATCCCAGTCCCGCTGTTGACCACACGATCTAGTAGTGATCGCAGAACCAAGCCCTTAGTTCTTAAATCCTAACACATAGGCATCTAGACACCGACTCCAGATGATTTACTCGTGGCATTGCCATCAGTCCCGCTGAGGACCATTGATCATCCTTGATCATCTAGCCCGAGCATCGGGCTCCTAGTTGCTAAATTGGATTTCCCAAATCAGTCTTAATCTTCCAGCCCGAGCAACGGGCTCCCAATGATAGAATTGGGAAACAAGCCTCAATACAAGCATCAGACCTCAACATGAACATCGGTC
Source organism: Dalechampia spathulata (assembly GCA_948192965.1). Classification (NCBI taxonomy): domain Eukaryota; kingdom Viridiplantae; phylum Streptophyta; class Magnoliopsida; order Malpighiales; family Euphorbiaceae; genus Dalechampia; species Dalechampia spathulata. The sequence goes on from CANYBF011926396.1 coordinate 7,648, forward strand.
AGGTACGCTTCCTATTCCTTGTGAAAAGTCATGTTATGATCAGATCTCATTTTTACGACTTACACTTGTGTCGCCTCAAGATGATCTTGATCAGGGGGCAAATTGCTCACCTTGACTTTTCACACCCGTGCAGTTTTGGGTTTCAGTTGATTCGGCTCGATATTAGTCCTCAAAATCGACCCCGACTATGCACATATGCCTTTGTGGATTCCTTTGTGTATTCTGGTACACAAAATACACTATGGCTGGTGGGACCCACCAAGGCGCCTGGCGGGGCCTGCCATACTCATTTCTCTATTCTGGGTGCTCTATACTTACAGAGCACACTTCATTTATGCCTACATGAGGCAGAACTTGCAAAATGCAAAGTATCGCATTTTGAGCCCGGGGGGTACTATTCACCATGAATAGTGCACAGGTGGGGCCCATCACCCCTATTGGCCTATTCTGTGTATTCTGTACTTACAGAATACATGTCACAGTTGTCTAACGCAAGGCACAACGCTTGGCATCGTAAATGCCACTATTTAAGCCCGCTATGCTGTGGGGCCCACCAAAGGCACCAGTAGGGCCCCCTACCCCTGATAGTCTATTCTGTATATTCGTTGCACATAGAATACATTTTACACCTACCTATGCATGGCAGAATACATAGAATGAAAAATATTGCATTTTGAACCTAGGTCACTATTCATCATGAATAGTATATAGGTAGGGCCCACCACCTCTGTTAGCTTATTCTGAGTGTTCTGTATGCATAAAACACCCTTCACTTGTTGCCTACGCTAGGCACACCGTAGGCCACTTCTGGGGTCCATTACGCTGTAGAGCCCACTGGAGGCACTATTGGGGCCCGCTACCCATTTTGAGTGTTCTGAACGCACAAAACACATTTTCACTAATGCTTGCATGAGGCACGGCTTTTGGCATGCTAAATGCCACTTTTTGGCCCTAAATGGCCTGATGGGCCCAAAACGGGCCCATTAAGCCAAACTCGATATTCAGGGCCGAATTTGAAAAAACTTAAAACTACAAAGTGACTCAGAATATCGTTTGCATGTTCTTAGACATATGGCTCACATTACATTTCACTCGTACAGGGTGGAGTGCATAGGGTCAAAATGTTATGTGTTACGCATATAACACCATGCGTTCAACATATAACAATAAAAAGACGTTTGGTCGGGAGCCCTCTCAAGACTGAATTTGGAAAAACTTTGTTCTACAAAGTTGTTCCTTACGTCGAATAACGCTTATAGGCTCGGGCACATGTCCCGAAGCAACCATAGTGGGCCCCACGTGACGGGTTCTAGGTTATGTGCATCGCACATAACCTTATGTGTGGCGCACATAGGTTATGTGTGGCGCACCTAACCTTATGTGTGGCGCACATAACTTTGAAATTTTTCACATCCGGGCAAAAATTACAAAATTGCCACACCCAAAAATTGCTCTATAAATATAGAGCTTAGGGCAACATTTTAGAGACCCTCGAATTTTCTTTGAGAGCAGCCAAATCCCTGCCAAAATTCTCCCAAAAATTAATTAAACACTTAATTAATTAAATCCTTAGGATTTAGAGACAAAATTGGCTTAATTAGGCTCCCTAAACGCGGAAGGAAGCTAGATCAAGGAAGAAAAGCCACTGCCTAGAGGTAATTCTTCCATTTTTCTTAAATTTCCTCTGTTTTTTGGAAAATTTTTGGAGCTATATGTTGTGCATATAGCCTTATATGCGCCACATGTAACCTATGTGTGGCACACATAAGGTTATATGTTGCATATATAACCTCTAGATTTCAAAGGAAAAGCCATTTTTCTCTCATTTTTCATCGGTTTTTCATCCGATCTGGCCACTCCAATGGCATTCAAGGCTCCCTCATGCCTTGGGTGTCCTGGATCTACTTAAAACTTGCCGAATCTACCATGATTTTAATTTTAAAAATTATTTTCTTTGATTTAGATGCAAATCCACGAGCAAAACTCCAATTTTAGGTCTGATCTACCTAGATCGGGGCTGGATCTAGGGTTTTTGCTTAAAAATCCTTGATTTCCTTCTATTTTTGCAAGTTATGTGCACCACATATACTATTATGTGCACCACACATAGGCTATGTGTGGCACACATAACCTTATGTGCGGCGCACATAAGTCTCAGTTTTCATAGAAAAACCCGATTTTCACCCGATCCACTTCGGATCTGAATTTTCCAGCAACTCCAGTAGCTTTTCCATGCACTTGGGGTTTTGGATCTGTCAAAAATTATCCAGATCTAATTGATTTTGGCTTTAAAACTAATATTTCAATTAATTGCTTAATTAATTATTTGGTTTGTAAAACCGGAGGCCGATTCGTGTTCAAAATGAGGTACTGTCTTCATTAATGTTGCGTATTTTAATCTGTAGATCATTTCTATGCTGACAGATTTAATTTTCTTGCAGACTTACAAGTTATGTGTGCCACATGTTATGTTATGTGCACCACACTTAGCTTATGTGTGGCGCACATAACCTAATGCGCGGCGCATGTAATTCATGTTTTTCCAGAAAAACCATATTGCGGGTCGTATTTTCATCATATTTTGATGTATCCAGTGGTATTTGAGTCTCACAGTGGCTCAAGTATTCTGGACTTATCATATAAAAAATACATTTAATTAATTTTGGCCTCAAAATTAATTTTTACGATAAAAATGCAATTTTTACTCGTATAAAGTGCGATTTTGAAAGGATTGGATTTTAATTTGTTGAGGGGCTATCTCTAAAATATCCCAAGTGATGTTAGCACTCCCAATTAATTTTTCCATGATCAAATAAAATAATTTTGCCTAAAATTATTTTTATTAAAATGAATTTTCACAATCCGGTTCGTGTTTATTCTTTCAATTATTGCCTAATATTTGCTGGATTTTGACTCTTGGTTCCTACTTTTAAATGGTATTGGACTAGTCAAATAAATCCAAAATTCATTTGCTACTAATGAATTTATTTGTTTATTTTTCATATTAATCCATTCACGCATTTTGGATCGTGCAATTTGAGGGGAAAAGAGGCATTACTTAATACCCTGGGAAATTATGTATGCGAGGAATTTTTGTAATAGGATAGGATTTATTATTTGGACTGTAATAATCCCCCTATCTCGTGTGTACCCCCCTAATTTCCTCAATCCCTTTCACCGACCTTTATTTTTATTCGTATATTTGTTTAAATATACTATGTCAACATGTCACATGCCATGTCACATGACACATGCACATACTACTATGCATGCCATGCATATATCGTATGGCATAACATATTATATTTCATATGCATATACGTATAAATACGTAAATATGCCAATACTCCAAATACGCAATATATATGCCATGCCATGTCATATACTATGCTGCATCATATGCCATAATGCATATCATACCGTATGCCATACATATACTATGTTGAATACACATTCACATACACACCACTATGCCATGCCATGCATATGGTATGCTATACATCACATGCCATGCATATGATATGTCATCCACGCTTACATGTCATGCATATGCCATGTTACTTTTATCGCTATATCACATGACATGCATATGCCATGCCATCTAAAATGCATATAGCTTTATATGTCATTTTACGTGCAACCTCGTAACGCCAACTCACATGATGAGATGTGTGCTTTCATTTACGCTATAATGGTAAAATCAATTTTGGAAACTCATAGAATAGATCTCCACCACCCGAACCCAATCTCTGAAGGGTTCAACTAGCACTCTGCTATGGGTCGGTTGGGCCAAATCTAGAACCACCTGATGGTGACTCCTTGCGACTCTTTCAAGTTCGTATCATTCCCTGAGGGAACCGCTCAAGAAGGCTGCACTTTGCTCCAAGTACGGTCCCTGATCTGTGACTTTCGTAAGCCTCGCTCTGGGCCCCAACAGAAACCGGCGCTCACAACGTATATACATTATGTATATATCGTTAGTACATGTTAATATAAGTGGAAAATATTATGTTAGTGGAAAATATTATATTATTAGATATATATATATATATATAAAGTGTTAGTGGGATTTAAGGATGTGATTTGATGTATGAGTGTGTATGGTAACCAAATGCACCTTTTCCATTAACTTAAAGGGACTCAAGAAAGATGGAAACCCTCACTCACTCCTTTCCTTTCACATTTCTCACCGTAGCATTCATTCTCTTCCTTTCTTCTTTCATTCTCCACCGAAACACATACCATAGCATCCTTCCTTCTCCTTGTTCTCACTGAGCACTCCTCCTTTTCTTTGGTTTGGCTGAAAAACATACTCCTCTCCTTCTCCCTTTTATGATCCTGCACACTTATTCCTTTTCATGTAAATTAAGCATTAGGAAGGCAAAGCAAGTGAAGGCATAAAGTTGGTTGTAGGATGGTGGAGATATTCTGGTGGGAAGTTGTTGGCACGAGTTTAGCTACCTTTTTCTTCCTTTGAAACATAGCTACCTAAACTTCTAACTGTAGAGTGTATTCAATACTTAAATAAGAAATTTCGTAAGGTGAGTTATTGACTAGATGTGTATGTGTATGAATCCCCTCATTTTTATGATGTTGAGGAAAGAGGATGTTATTACCGAGTAGTTTACCTTGCTTATTATTATGTTATTGTAAAATTGTTTTGTAATTGGAACTGAAAGTACGATTGTCGTGTATGTACTTGGTGTATTGGGACATTTTGAATGTATATGTGAGCAAGTTAAGTGTTGTATGTTGTGGACATTCAATATGTTTGAACTAATGTGTGTGTGTGATGGTTGGTTAGAAATACAAGTGGATTAAGTGCCATGGACTAAAGTAAATGTTACGGTAATACATGATGTTTAGGAGTCAAGAGATTGCCTTTCTTTTTATGTTCATAGTTCATTTTTATTGCCTAGAGATGAATCCATTATTGTCATATACCTATACTTAATTGGAATATATTTTTATATGGGATAGCATATGATATGCACTAGTTAACTTTTATTTAGATCATATTTTATTTGTTTAAAGGAGGCATAATTTAAGCTTGCAGTAGTTTATGAATTGAGGGCGCAATAGCGAAATAATTAGGCATGTAATGTATCCTTAAAAAGCCTTATGGATCTATGTTTCAATGATACGGAAATAGCTTTATTTGGAAATAAATTGATTGATCGAAATGAAGGAGGAAAGTAGATTGTTCCTATGATAAATGTATGCTATGTGCGATCATGAATGTCTTACCTACGTGCTTTAAATTGAACACTTTAATAAGCAACTTTGTAAACATATGATATGCTAAAATAAAACTTACCAAACTTATTTTCTAATAACACAAGGTTTATTTAATTTAGTATTTAAATGGTTATTTAGAAGATAAATAAAAAGGGGCTGCTTCTTAAAACTTAAAAGGAATTATTTCTAAATAAACTTCTAATTAACTATTTTAATAAATGAATTAATATATGTATAATATATCATTAAAAATCTTTTTAAGTCTATTTTACTATAATATCAAATTTCTTTTAAGTTAATGAGATTTTTATTTAATAATGAAGAAAAATAATAAATTGGTTTTGGAATTTATTAAAAAGTAGTTTTATATAAGATTTTAAAGTAACATAGGTATTAATTATTTAAATGAACAGATTTTTATATGTATGATATACCATTTGAAAGCTTACTAAATATAGTTTTCAATAACATAAAGATTATGTTATTTTAATATCGTATGTTTCATATTTTGACTCCTATAACATGATAGTTAATATGAATAGTGATTTCATTTAAATGCTACAGTAATTTCCTTATTTAATATTGTGTTTTATTATATGAAATGACTTGGTATATGTAAATGATTATTATATAGTGGTGTATACATATATATACTATAAAATGACTACAAAAGTGTGAATTATGAATGATTAATGATTATATTCAATCTTTTTATTAAATACAAACATCATATTATGGTTCATGTGGTTTCGAGGATAATCAACGCGTACCACCAGACAGGTCAGACAAAAGGAAAGCAATCGTAGGTTTGTGCTAGTGTTCCTCGACCATTAAATGATCTATAAAGGAATGTCATTTATAATATAATGCAATGTCATTAAATGATCATCCATAGCATTACATTATACACATTCATTATTTCATAATCATGAATGCATCATCATATCAAACATAACATGGTATATCATAGAGAAATAAGGAAGGAGGAAAATGAGTAAAAGTGAAGAAATGTTTAATGAAATGGTATTGGGCTATAAAATGGATTTCCACGGGAAATCAAATGGAAAGAAAAAGAAAAGAAAGTGAAATGGGTTTCTGTTTATTGAACCATAGAAATAAAAGACCTAGTACAAAAATATGCACAATTGAAAAAGGGCCCAATAAAATGGAAATGGCAAAGGAAAAGCATAGGGAGAGTGCAATTCATAAATTGCATTCTCAAAGGCACATTTCATCGTGTTTAACATTTATCGATGAAATAACATTTGAAATGTTATAACTGTTATTACACTGTGAATGGTTATGAACAAATGATGGTTATGTAATAAAGTTCATATGTAAATAGTAAAAGTCATTACCAGTGATAATGTTTTTGTGCTAACGACATATTTTATTTATGAATAGAAATTATAATGAAATGCTTGATTATATTGGAAAAGATGATTCTATGATATTATATGAATTGCTATGTTATTTATGATTATTCATTTTATAAACACCCCTAAGTTTTATACTCAACGTTTATCAATTAATAGATGTAAGTAGTAATGGCACAGGAGAGCATAGGATATAGTGATATCAGTAGTAGGTCCTTGAGATATTGATTTTAGGTAGAGGACTCAGACTCCAAGGTAGACTCCTACTTCTTGATATTCATGCAATTTACTCTTTTTGTATTGTTGGTAGTAAAAATAGTTGTAACAAATAAACTATTGTATTTTATATCTTGCGATGTAAATATAATAATACCACCAGGGATGTTGCTAAATAAACAAAGTAATGTTTGCTTGCTGTTACTACTTAAAAGTATGGAATCAATGCATGCCTATCTTATGATAAATCCCACTATACAGATTTACGAAATGTTTACAAGTGGTGCACCATTATGCGTATTTTACATCATTCAAAAGGAAAATTATACTGGATTTAACAAGTTAATTACTTAAATCCTTTGTAAGGTGATTATCAATTTTTTAATCTTTAAGAAGTTGGTAACCACGCTACGAAAGCATGTTACACTGGGGTAGGCATGATATATAACATGTGTTGATCTTAATCACATTAATAATATCCATTCTTATTAATACATTGATCAAGGATCATTTAGATGTTGAACATTTGCATACAATAAGAATCTTATTTCATAAGCGCTTTATGAATTCCTTTATACTATTCCAATATCTTGGAATTCATTATTTAGTTAAAAGCCTTTCAATCAAACTCAATGAATACTGTATTTTATTGATAAAATTTTCAATATTAAATTATAATAAAACATAATGCTCTAGAGCATACACTAACAGCAGAACCTCTGGCTCGAATAAACATGCTTCATGTTTTACCATATTATTAGCAATTGGAAAGCTCAACCTCATTGAGAGCATGATTAATTTGCTTTTTAGAGTTATTAGCATAATTATAATTCTTGCACCTTTTGTTGGTTTGCGTAGTTAATGAGCAGCGGAAGAAATTTAAAAATTTTTATTTTGAATCAGCAAACCAAAAGAATATCTTTGCATCAAAACACAGAGAAACAGGATTAGAGATTAGAAGCGACAGTTTGATAGTAACT
>CANYBF011926587.1:0-13908 GCA_948192965.1 Dalechampia spathulata
ATATCATGGACTTCAATATATAATTTAATACTCCAAGTAAAACAAGTTCATCCAAAACATTGTACTATATAATGAATAATGCCTTTATTAATGAAAAACGTATAGTACAAATACACATGATGCTCTAAGCATACACTAACATGCATATGATCATTAAAACATCAATTATGCATCATGTCATGAATCATCCATACATATAGACATATTCATGACACATCATACAGAGGATATAAGGGCAAAAGAAAGTGATATATAGAACAATATTCATTGATAACAGACTGGGTCATAAAGTTGTTATCGATTTCCTTTATGGAAATCATACAGTAGAGGTTCCTATCATGGAACCATAGAGAAATATTATATTCCTACGGGAACTATAGAATGATAAAGTATCGGTACATAGAGAAATGGACCAGTATGGGATTGTGCGCAATCATACAGAAAAGAAATGAAATATTATAGGAAAATTAGAGGGAGAATGCAAAGCATGAATGCATTCTCACAGACATGCTTTATCATTTATATATCATGAAAGTATAGAGGATGGAATGATGAATGCAGTACAATCATGCTTTTATAGATATGTACGTAGAGTAATGATGTACAGTTAAGTATTTGATACATGTAAGGTTACAGTGGCTTCTTTTATGATATTTATTCTTATCTTTGTACGATATGTTATATGCGTCAATTATAACAGCTAATGAGTGATGTAAAATGGCATGATATGATACAGTTGTACTGGTTAATAATGGGTTGTCATTATTTAACTTTAATACATTATTTATGATACGTGCTCATGTCATTTACTCATTTTATAACACCACTGAGTTTTATACTCAGCGTTTATCATTTGATGAACACAGAACTAAGAACTTTGGGTGAGAGTTTAGGCTAAGTAATCTACAGTCAAGGGAGGTTATGATTCATAAAATCTCATTCTCAAAGCAGCTTTAGACCAATGTAATATACTCTATAGTGTTCTTGTATATGCAACTTATTATATTAACCTTAGCAGCAGTAATACTTAGGTGATGTATTTTTGTGTTGCGTGTATTATCAAGACCACCTTATTATGTGAAATTAAATATGCAAACTACATATAAGGAATGATGGTATGAGTATGCTTGATAAATGTAAGACATATGTTTTAAGATATAATGGATGCATACTTTTAAGTATTGTTATTACACATGCGATTTTGGATGAATGTTATGCATGCTTGATCATTTTCTTCTTGGAATTTACTCTTAAAGTTTGGAGTTTATATGCTATGATATATTATCATATATATTATTTGGATTTATGTAGTAATATTTCAGGTGAGTATTTCTCTCTACATACACATGCAACATTTCAAAAGAATTTTTCAAAGGGAAGATTTTCTAAAATTATGTTTTTAATATTTTTGAACTTATAGATTTAAATTATTTTTCATCAAGTTTTTTTATCATTAAAAAGGGGAAAATGTTGACTTTTCCATTTTGATGAATACCAAAATTAATTATTTGTTAAATGTGTTTAATTAATGCAAGTAATTTTTGTTTTTCTAACATTTATGCTTTTGGATTTAATTATTTTTATCTTGAATATATACTTGTTTTATTTTCACATGATTGTTGAATGATAAATGGATAATTAATTTGGTAAATATTGGATAATTTGACTTATTATTTTTGGAAATTATCTAAGTAATTTATTGTGATCATTTCAAATTTTGGAAGTATATTTATCATATTACTTAAAAAGATATTTTCTAACGTTATTTGTTTTAAAATAATGATTACGGTAGATTTAATTTATGTGATTTTCTAAAAATCAAATACATTAACCATCTACATGGAAGGAAATAATTTTGATTATTAAAGGGAATCTGAATCATCAGCTACGATTTTTGGAAGCCATTCAACATGATTTAAGGAGGATTTCTAGAAGGAATATTGAGAGATCATTTAGTAAGAGATTTTCTTAGATTATTGCTAAGAAATTTTTGACAAATATATTCCTTACAAAGCTCAAATCTCACATCTTTCAAAATATAAATTTTCCTCTTGACAAAATAATTTTTTGATATTCTAGAAATGGTAAGTATTCAAAAAAAATAAATTTAATAATAAATTTGTCTATCATGTAACTTAGCATACTAATTTCACACAATAAAAGCTATTTTCATATTGAATTTGATAAACTTACATTTTTATGCTTCATGTATTTAGAATATAACAGTCACATTTCTTAGCATAAATACATGAGCGTTTAAAGTTGTAAAGGGTTTAATTCATATACATCTTTAAAAGTGTTTTCTAAGAGCTTTGTTTTGAATATTCATTTTCAATCTTTTCAAATAAGATTTTGTAAAGACTATAAGGATTTTTTTCTTAAATAATTTGATTTTTTGTAAGAGGTTATCAAGTTAGCCTTGTTAGAAAACTTGAAAAAGTTATGAGTTTAGCTTGCTAAAAACTCATAAGAGGTTATTAAGTTAGCTTGCTAAAAACTTGAAGAGGTTGCTAGTTAGCCTTAAAAACTATTATTGTAAAGGTTTCAAGTTAGGCTTTAAAAACTTGTTTATTATTAGTGGAACCTTAAACTTGGTTTTAAGAGAGTGGATGTAGACATTGAGGCCACACCACTATACGTTGTTTATCTATAATTCTAAAACTATCTTAAATTAGACATTAAAACTAATTTATTTCTATAATTCTAAAACTATCTTAAATTTCATTTTTTTTGATAAAATAACTTACTGAACTTTAAATTAGTTTTCTATTTTTAAAAATAATTTACTGATTTTGAAAATAGTTTACCATTTTTTTAATTTATCAATTTGCTCCCCTCCTCTTGACCACTTCTTTGGAACTAAGAATGTGTATATGTAATTAAACGTAGGCTAGATCTAAGATTGAATAAATATTATAACTTAAGGGTAATAGTTGAATGCTTAATTATCATTTTTCATGAAATATAATTATCAAAATACTAGTAAATTTAATTTAAATCTGGGCATATATATGTCTAGTATATAGATTACTAAAATTTTGATATTTATACATAGTGTAAATTGAACTTAAGTTGAGATGTATGCTTAAAGATAAAGGAACTAACGTGTAGTTCAATTTAAGGTTTGAGGCAATTATTAATTAATAATAGAAATTACTTAATGAAATTATTTATAAATATACCTTGGCTTTCATGGATAAGTGCATCATTGTGTACTATAGGAACTTAGGATTATCATATTTTTGTATTGACTAAAAGTGTACATGCATATGTATGTGTGCTTATATGGTGAATTACCACGTAACTTGGTTATTAATATATTGATGTAAACACCTCATTTAGACAAGGTTAAGGGTTCATGAAATGCCTACATGACCTTTGAATAATTGAAATTTTACGTGATTGGTGAGGTAATTGGTATGACACGTCTGAATTAGTTATCCTATAGGCATTAGCATATTATAAATATAGATTTTTAGATCCAAAAATGTTCTTACTTAGGATAAAAGAATTTTTATTTAAGTAGAGAAATAAGTTCATACTTTAACTCATTAAAAGCATACCTTTAAGTTATGTTATTAGACCGAGTATAAATTATGAATACTAAAGGAAAATCAAACAATCTAAATGCACTTCGCACTTATTAGGTCGTATATAAATTCATCATAATGTATATATGTAATTGGTTTTAATAGGACCTTATAATTGATTATATATGTAATTGTTAAATTATGCTTGAGCTATTATCAAAGATCTAGAAATGCATTAAATAGCTAATAATAATAAGCTAAGTAAAAGCTAGTTCCTAGTATGTTTGGGTGCAAATAAAACACTATTAATAGATAGCTCATGACTTAATTTTCAAGTAGAATTATTCATTTAATGAGCAAAGAATAGTTAATAATCCCTTAAGCAAGGAAATCATTAATTATTCTACAAGGGATCTATATAATTTTTTTATTTGATTATATCATATATTATGTCTGATAATATATATATATATATCTGTCATCAGATAATAAGTACCCATAATTTGATGACATTGGTAGACATGTGTAATATGCATCCATTATATCTTAAAATATATGTCTTACATTTGTCATGCATACTCATACCATCATCCATTATAAATGATCTATATATTAAATTTTACATGATAAGGTGGTCTTGATAATACATGCAACACAAAAATACATCACATAAGTATTACTGCCACTAAGGTTAATATAATAAGTTGTATATACAAGCACACCATGGAGTATGTTACATCAGTTCAAAGTTGCCTTAAGAATAAGATTCTTCAAATCACAATCTCCCCTGACTATAGATCGGTTAACCTAAACTCTCTCCCGAAGGTCCTAATCCTATGTTCATCAAATGACAAATGCTGAGTATAAAACTCAGTGGTGCTATAAAATGAATAAATGACATGAGCATGTATCATAAATAACATATTAAAGTTAAATAATGGCAAACCATTATTAACCAGTATAACTGTAACATATAACACCATTTTACATCACTCATTAGCTGTTATAATCAATGTATATAATATATCGTGTAAAGATAAGAATAAATATCATAAAGGAATTCACTATAACCTTATCTGTATCAAATACTATATTGTACATCATTACTCTATGTACATATCAATATAAGCATGATTGTAGTGGATTCATCATTCGATCCTCTATACTTTCATGATATATGAATGATAATGTATGTCTATTAGAATGTATTCATGCTTTGCATTCTCCTTCTAATTTTCTTGTAATATTTATTTTCTTTTCTATATGATTGTGCACAATCTCAATTCATATTAGGTCCCTCTATGTACTGGTACTCATCTCTCAAAGGAGGGCATTGTAATTGTATGGTTAAGTGAACCCATTTTTCTTTTCTTTATGTATCGATACTCATCTCCCATAGAAGGGCATTATAATTGTATGGTTAAGTGAAACCATTTTTCTTTTCTGTATGTATCAATACTCATCTTCCATAGAAGGGCATTATAACTGTATGATTCCATCAAGGGAATTGATAATAACTATAAGACCTAGAATGCTATCAATGAATATTGCTCTGTATATCACTTTCTTTTCCTTCTTATATTCTCTGTATGATATGTCATGAATATGTCTTTATGTATGGATGATTCATGCCATGATGCATAATTCATGCTTATATGATCATAAGCAATGATGATCATATAATACCATTCATAATATAAGCTCACTACATTGCTATCATAAGCAATTAAGTGAGAAATCATCATTTTAAGACCCTATGCAGGGTTTTAAGATGAATAGCATAAACTTGCTATAGACTTGTCCTTATTCAAACATCTTGATGATGGTTGTAATTCCTCCTCTGAAACATCTAAATCATTGTAACACATTTACTTTTAATAAGAACAATCATATAATGTACAGTGATAATTCATATTGTACTAATCACATTCCATTTATGTGTATAATCAACACAATTCAAGCATTCATAAGTGAACCCCCTAATCTCATTTAATCAAATCTTAAAATGTATGTACATAGAGTCCCTAAATACAAGCATATAATCAATCACTTAAGCATACCAACAAGTTTGCATGGCCTACTAAGTTAACACTCAAAGCAAAATACTACAACAAAACACAAAATCATACTACCCTTAAGGGGTAGTCTACCTTTTAGAAGTTATTTGACTAAGAAAATGACCTCAAAATAAAACAAGCTTTATACCATTGGAAACTAGACTCAAAGAGCTTTCTAAAGATATATTATACACCCCAAAACTCATATGAAAAGGCTCAAATTGCAATAGTAACTAACTTAAAATAGAGTACAACCATGTACAAAAGAAATTCATTAAGTTATGAGACTCAAAACAACCCTTTAACCAATGAATTTCACACTACAACACCTAAAAACACCACTTGCAACACATCGCTAGCTTGCACCTTCAACAACAACCAACAAACCAATTTGGCTTATTTATAACCAGTCACCATCAAATCCAGACTCAACTTCACATAATCAAGAACTCAAATTATCATACCACAAGCCATGGTTTTACTCCATAAAAATCACAAGAAAAGAAACATTAAAGAAGTTATATGCATAAAAAGAAGAAAAGGGCAACAACAATCTTAGATCCATGCTTCCTCTTACCTTGATCTCAATTCTTGAAGATTTCAATTTTGTAAGAGTTCTGAAGGTAATAAGAAGACACTCTTGTTCTATATGTACGAGGAAAAGGTAAAGGAAGGAAGAAAACATATAATATTACCTTTTCTTCATTCCCTCAAATCATAAGCTACCCCTATTTACTCATATATACATATTCTTATACATAATAAACATACCTGTTGACCCTGACTTTTCACCCTCATGCAATGTCAGGTTTCTGTTGATTCGGCTTGGTATTAGTCCCCGATATTGACCCCGACTATGCACATATGCCTCTGTGGCTTCCCCTTGAGTATTATGGGGCACAAAGTACATCGTAGTTGGTAGGGCCTACCAAGACGTCTGGCAGGGCCTGCTACCCTTGTCAGCCTTTTCTGAGCGTTCTATGCATACATAACACATTTCATCTTACTTACATGAAGCAGAGCACATAACATTATCTGCTAAGAAAAATGGCTCAGTGGGGCCCTCATTAGCTTATTTTGAGTATTCTATGCATACAGAGTACCTAACATGTTCCTTATGCAAGGCAGAGCACACGATATGCCATATGCCACATTTCAGGCCCACCATACTGTGGGGCCCACCAGGGACACTGGTAGGGCCCACTAACCCTATCAGCCCATTCTGCATGCTCTATGCACACAGAATACATTTTCATTGATGTCTGCACGAGGCACAACATTTGGCATGCCAAATGCCACATTTCGGGCCCACTTGTTTCGGTATCGGAATGGCTTGATTCAAGTTTCCATTCCCAAGAGTAAGTTATAGACATGAAGTTTGTATATTCATTTGCCATTTGGGCACACCGTTTGCCCTACGTTTGGTCTGTCCAAAATGGCTGCTCATTACAGATTTCTAGGACAGCCTGCACAGGCTGGCTAGGGTGCTCACTTTGGGCACGTATTGTAACTTGTTTCGTCATTGGAATGGCTTGATTCAAGTTTCCATTCTTAAGAATAAGTTGTAGACATGAATTTTGCATATTCATTTGCTATTTGGGCACACCGTTTGCCTCCCGTTTGGTTCGTCCAAAATGGCTGCTCATCATAGATTTCTACGATAGCCTGCACAGGCTGGCTGGGGTGCCCATTTCGGGCACATATTACGACTTGGTTTGGTATTGGAATGGCTTAATTCAAGTTTCCATTCCTAAGAGTAAGTTGTAGACATGAATTTTGCATATTCATTTGCTATTTGGGCACACCATTTGTCCCCCGTTTGGTCCGTCCAAAATGGCTGCTCATCATAGATTTCTGGGACAGCCTGCACAGGCTGGCTAGGGTGCTCACTTTGGGCACGTATTGCCACTCATTTCAGTATCGGAATGGCTTGATTCAAGTTTCCATTCCCAAGAGTAAGTTTTAGACATGAATTTTACATATTCATTTTCCATTTGGGCACACCATTTGACCCCCATTTGGTCCATCCAAAATGGCTGCTCATCACAGATTTCCGGGACAGCACAGGCTAGCTAGGGTGCCCACTTTGGGCACGTAATGTGACTTGTTCCGGTATCGGAATGGCTTGATTCAAGTTTCCATTCCCAAGAGGAAGTTGTAGACATGAATTTTGTATATTCATTTACCATTTGGGAATGTGTTTTGCCCTCCGTTTGGCTCGTGTAAAATGGCTACTCACCTAGTTTTGGGACCTTATTCCACACTGCTAAGCCTAAGGGTTCCACCCCTCCTAAGGCTACTATAAATACAAGACTAAGCCTTCCTCTTCTAAGGGATAAAAAATAATATATCATATAAATGATACACAATATCATACAAATGATATAACTGAAGTAAAATTTTAATGAGGTTTAGCGACTAATTAAATTTTTACTAAAATCCTAAGCTTTTGGGAATTCGGGGGGAGCGACTTTTAGCCTTGGTAAGTCATTTATTCCTTTGGATTTTTAAGTTATTTAAGCTTTTCTGCCATGTTTAGCTTATTATCTTAGTTTAGCTTTACTGTCATGTTTGGCTTATTGTTTTATTTAGCTTTACTGCCATGTTTAGCTTTTTATTATGTCATGTCATATGTCATTTATGCCATGTCATCATGCCACGTCATATGCTAATATGCCATGTCACATGTCATACGCCATTTATGCCATTCATCATGCCATGTCATATGCTAATATGTCACGTCACATGCCATACGCCACTATACCATGTCATCATGCCACATGTCATGATGAATAGTAATACATGAATAGTAACTCATAAATAGTAATTTGGTCATACATCATTTATATCATGCCATCATCCACGTCATATGCTAATATGTCATGTCACATGTCATATGCTATTTATGCTATGTCATCATGTCATGTCATATGCTAATATGTTACGTCACATGTCATACGCCATTTATGCCATGTCATCATACCATATCATATGCTCATATGTCACGTCACATGTCATATGCCACTATGCCATGTCCTCATCCCACATGCCATGATGAATAGTAACTCATGAATATTATGATATCATGCCACATCATATGCTAATATGTCACATGTCATACGCCACTATGCCATGTCATCACCCCACTAGCTCTGATCAAAGAAAAGGGGAAGGGGGTCAACCTATATGACATGGAGACTGATGATGATGTCTCCCTCCATATGCATGATGTTTAGAAATCTGAAACCACTGTCTTGGAGTAGACGATAGAATAGCTGCAGACCATCATGAAGACCAAGGGTATGGGGTCTGACCTGGACTTTGATGAGTTCTCTGTTTGGGCTATCAAGGGGATACCTGCTAAGTTCAAACTCCCTGATGTTCCCAATTACAATGGAGTTGGGGACCTAAAGAATCATTTGAAGACCTACACCATGCTTATAAGGACCACTGACCTGTCAGATGATCAGATAGTCTGACTCTTCTTTATCTCATTGGAGGGACCAACGCTAGCCTGGTATCATAGTCTGAACAAGGCAATCACGGTCGAGTGGAAGCCTCTCTGCACTACATTCTATAAACAATATGGGTTCAAGTCCTGATTTGATGTAACCTTGATGGACCTGGAAATGGTTAAGCAGAAAACCAATGAGTCTTTTATGGATTACTTCAGTTTCTGGATGGACAAAGCTAAACTGGTCAAATAGAAGCCATCTGAATCTGACATGATCAATAAGCTTATCATGGGGTCGCTACCACTTTATCAGGATAAGCTGAAGTACTAGACGTTCCATACTTTTGAGGACATCTACTCAGTGGGACAATGCATTGAGCAAATTGAGGGTAAGAAAAAGGAGCTTTCCTTCCCAAAACCCAAAACTACCATATACACTCAAACACAACCAAAACCCCACTATGCCAATGCCCTATAAACATTAAAGCCTCACTACATTAACGTTGTGCAAACACCAAACCCCATAATCTGAAACACTACCCCATCCAAGAGATTCTCGGATCTTGGAATACTGCTTTCCAAGGTCTTTGGGCATCTCCTCAAAGCCAAACTCATCAAACCACTTGAACCAAACTTCAAAACACCACCCCCAACCTCGGTGGACACCAAAACCTACTGCCACTACCATCAGCACCATGGTCACAACACTGATGACTATCACTTTCTTAGATTGGTCATTCAGAACCTCATGGACTCTGGTGAGATCGAGGACCTTGAAAAATCCAAGCCATCAACCAAGATAAACCTATTGCTAAACTACCATAAAGCTAACCACACCTACATGCTCCAATCAGGGTTGCCAGAATCCCTGGTTCTAAACTTTTTTTCTCCTCTCAGCAGTAAGGGGATTGCTCGGTTACTCGCTATTACCTTTCAACCCGATTGTGGGTTTGATATTGGTGCCATTGACATATGGTATGACAGTTCAGAGGATGAGTCTATAGCTACTCAGGATTCCATTAAGTCTAAATTATCACAAGATCAGGATTCCAAAAAGGGTAAGTCGACCAAGACCCCCAAGATAGTTAAGCCTGCACTAAAAATGTCCAAGCAGCAAAAAGGGTTAGGTGCTAATAAGATGTCCTCTCGAGTCTACAACATGACTCGCAATGGTAAGGTGTTCACTCCTCCCGACCTTGGAAAGAAGCCAAAAGCCCTTAAAAAGCCGATCGAGGCTAGGCTCACTAGGGATGAGGCTGGCCCAAGTAATGTTCCAACTCCACAACCAGCTGATCAAGCTACTCAGCCTAATAATGTTGTCGTCATGCAGCTAAAAAAGATGCAAGCTAATATCAGCATCTGGGACTTGGTGCTATCCTCCCAACAGCATCGACGAGCCATCATCAAAGCACTCTCAAGCATAAGAATCTCTCCTTTTACTTCTACCTTTAGCATGAAGAGTCAGCTTGTAAACCAGGAGCTATCGTCCAGCATGATCACTTTCTCTGACGTTGATTTATCGATCGAGGCAATCCGCCACAACAGAGCACTCTTCATCAGGGTGAACATTATGAACTTCTCCACTCCTTATGTTATGGTGGATGATGGTTCTCGCATTAATGTCTATCCACTCAAGGTGTTGCCCAAGCTAGGGGTTTAGCTTTCAAACTTAAAGCCTTGTAAGACTATCATCAGGGCATATGATGAGTCCAAACAAGAGGTTACCAATACCTTCACCACCACTGTCACTGTTGGGCAGATCGAGTCAGTGGTAGAGTTCACAGTCCTAGACATTCTAGTGTCATTTACGCTACTCTTGGGCCGATCATGGTTCCATCCCCTGGGAGGTGTGCCATCCACCCTACACCAGAAGATCAAGTTTCCACACAATGAAGGTGTAGTTACTATCATAGCTGATGATGAGGTTGCTTTAGCTTGCATCAGGGAAGACATCCCCCTCATGACTGGGTTTCAAATTGTTGCTATTGGAGAGCCTGAATCTTACTCGTACCAACCAAGTCCTACAGTGGAGAGGATGATGCGCATGATGAACTTTACACCTGGCAAAGGTTTGGGTCGATACCAGCAAGGCCCAGTAGAGTTCGACATTCCTACAGCCATCTGGGAAGAGAGGTACTACATTGGGTTTGACCCTTACACTTCGGACAAGCCAGAGGGATGCAAGATGGTTCTCTTCATCCAGGGGGAGACTCAATATGATCATGCCCTCGAGTTGTCAAACTCGAATGATTTCTTAGAGCAATAATTTACCATCTTTGGCAATATCTGTGACCTGTCAACCTTGACAGTAGCTGGAAAGACTGCTGGTTCTTTCGCTATCAACCCTGATGAAGATTTCCAGATCTTTGGTGATGTTGCTAATCTCACCACCGGCTGCTTGGAGCCAAAAAACACTATAGTTGCTACGCTGGGAGCCAAGCTGCAAAACTTGGATGTTGAAAACCTACTACTGCTAAAGGTCTACGAGGACATAGCCACGCTGGTGGATAACACCTTTGAGGAGCTATTGTATGAGGACACTGATGTCCCAATTTCTGTACTTTTTAATGATGATGTAATTCAGAATAAGTACAATGCAATAAAGAGTAACTTTGCTTATGTTTACGATGTGTATTCTAATGGCATTGTGCATGAACATGAGTATTACATGAGCATTTTTGACATTAACACATCATGCATTGAAAATGTTAACATTAACACAGATGACAAGCCATGTCTACTTCAGATTGCATCAGACTTGACCTCTAAAGAGAGAACAAAAATAATTAGCGCATTGAAAAAGCATATAAAAGCCTTTGCTCTAGGCTATGAAGACATGTCGGGTGTTGATACATCCATTGCAAAACATAGAATTCCTACCAAGATAGGGTTCAAGCCAGTTAAGTAGAAGTTGTCCAGAAGCAGAGTGGATGCCAAATTCTTTGAGGTGGTCGACTATCCAGAATGGTTGGCCAATGTGGTTCTAGTTCCTAAGAAAGACGGCAGGGTTAGAGTCTGCGTAGACTACAGGGATCTAAACAAAGCATGCCTAAAGGATGACTTTCCTTTGCCTGATATCAACGTGTTGGTCGATAGCATGGCTGCTAGCGTTATGTATTCCTTTATTGATGGATTCTCGAGGTACAACCAAATCCTGATGGCTATTACAGGTAAGGTAAAGATAGCTTTCATCATAGAATGGGGGACCTACTGTTACAAGGTCATGCCCTTTGGTTTGAAGAATGTAGGTGCCACCTACCAACGAGCTGCAACAACACTATTGCATGATCTGATCCACAAGGAGGTTGAAGTCTATATGGATGATATGATGGTGAAGTCTCCCACCAGAGAAGAGCATCCAGCTTCTCTTGGAAGATTTCTCACACGTGTTGAGAAATATAGACTTAGGCTGAATCCAAAGAAGTGTACATTCGGGGTGACATCTGGCAAGCTGTTGGGTCATATTGTGAGTCAGAGGGGTATCAAAGTGAATCTTGATGAGGTAAAGTCAATCATTGAGATGTCTATTCCCAAAACTGAGATAGAAGTTAAGGGATTCCTGGGACAGCTCTAGTACATCAGTAGATTCATCGCCAATCTCACTACCATGTGTGAGCCTATCTTTAAGCTTTTGAGGAAGAACCAACCTATGGTTTGGGATGAGAACTGCCAATTTGCATTTGAAAGGGTGAATCATTATCTCTCTAACCCATCGATCCTACAACCACCTCAGCTGAGAAAACCACTACTACTCTATCTAACCTTAGAAGAGGAGTCAGTGGGTGCTATGATGGCTCAAGAAAATGATGCCGGAGTTGAGCATGCTATCTACTACCTGAGTAAGAAGCTACTACCAATAGAATGCAAATACAATACTATCAAGAAGCTATGCATGGCTATGGTCTGGGTCACCAAGAAACTTAGGCATTATTTCCAGTCATATCAAGTTCAGGCAATCTCCAAGGTTGATCTTATGAAGTACTTGTATGCAGCTCCTTCATTAGTAGGGAAACTCTCCAGGTGGCTAATCTTGTTGTCAGAGTTTGATGTGTAATACATCACTACCAAGGTAATCAAAGGTAGAGCGATTGTCGAATTCTTAGCATCTAGGCCGATGGATGACTCTGAAACCTTTGAACTGGACTTCCCAACAATATGGCTGAGTATGAAGCATGTCTCTTTGGGCTAGAAACATTGCTAATGATCGAGGCCCAATATGTACAGATATTTGATGATTCCATGCTAGTCATTTACCAATCCATGGCCGAGTGGGATGTCAAAGAAGAGAGGCTCAAGCCTTATATGAATACATGAAGCTCATAATTTGTAATTTTAGCTCTTGCCAATTTATTCACATGCCACGTGAAGAAAATCAGATGGCTGATGCTTTGGCCATACTAGCTTCAGTCTGTGAGCGACCGTAGAGTCAAGTTCAACATGTATTAATCAAGCAGTCAAGGATTCCTTGCTATGAGGGAGAATGGGTTATGGCGCTAGACCAATCAGATGAGACCCTATGGTATGCTGATATCATGAACTTTTTGAAGACTGGTACTTATCCAGAAGAAGCCAACAGAACTGATAAGCCAGCTCTACGCAGACTAGCAGCCAACTTCACCTTGTTAGTGTATACTCTAGAGCATCATGTGTATTTGTACTATATGTTTTCATTAATAAAGGCATTATTCATTATATAGTACAATGTTTTAAATGAACTGGTTTTACCTGGAGTATTAAACTATATATTGAAGTCCATGATATTGGAACAGTGCAAAAGAATCCATAAAGAGTTTATGGAATGAGATTCTTATTGTATGCAAATGTTTAATATCTAAATATCCCTGATCATAGTATTAATAAGAATGGA
>CANYBF011926620.1:0-29242 GCA_948192965.1 Dalechampia spathulata
TCATAAATAAAATTCAACAATTTTACTTTTCTAATATTTTCATATCATTATATACCTTCATAAATGTATTATCAATCCATAATTAATCATTCTTAATAAAATTAAAACCATAATTAAGCTCATTCACTTACATCATGCTTACATCATCAAGGTTCATTTATGATATCATAAATGAAATTCCAAATTCCATTTTACTTTCTTTTCTATATCATAATTTTATATTAAATCAATCATCTTGGACATACATATTTCAATATACTTATTTAATATTCCATTATTCACTAATCCATAATTATTTCTATATGTATATATATTATACGTACATTTTTTATTCGTATAATTCATTTATACGATCCTTAATCACACTTAGTTTACAAATTATGCATACTCCAAATACAATCATAATTTATCTTAATTCCTCAATTACATGCATTTCCATGCATACATAAATATTTTTACCTCAATATACGTGCAATTATTCGATCGACTCAATTTTACACGTTCGAACTTATTTTTCATATTCAACTTAATATACTATCATCTTATCATCATTTCTTAATCCCGATAGATATTTCCTATCATTATCATAATATTCATAATTTTTACCTCGAAATACGCATTTTTCATAATTCCACATCATCATCCTATTTTTGATCGTATAGGGAGTAATTTCATCACCTAAATCATTAATACTTTTCACACTAAAAATGAGGATGTGACAAATTATTGGATTAAAGCTCATGTAGACAACTGTATAAACTTCCAACATAGGTTTTCCTTACGAATAAGGTTGAATTTACTAGTCAAACGTAATGATATTAATTTGAATACTATTGGATAAAATGAAATTAAGTTTGATAAAATCACCAAAAAACCCTCAATCGAAACCGTAAACCCTAAATCATAAAAGTTAACCCTAAACATATCACTATTAAAATGAATTTCCAAAATTAATGTTCAAACAAGTGTAATGATATTAATTTGAACATTATTGGATAAAATAAAATTAAGTTTGATAAAATCACCAAAAATCTTAAATCGACATCATAAACCCTAAACAGTAAAAGCTAACCCTAAACATAACATTATTAAAATGAATTTTTAAAATTAATGTTTGAATAAATGTAATGATATTAATTTGAACATTATTGGATAAAATGAAATTAAGTTCAATAAAATCACCGAAAATCCTAAATCGAAACCGTAAACCCTAAACCGTAAAAGTTAACCCTAAACATAACATTATTAAAATGAATTCCTAAAATTAATGTTTGAATAACCATAATGATGTTAATTTGAACATTATTGGATAAAGTAAAATTAAGTTTGATAAAATCACCGAAAATCATAAATCGAAACCGTAAAAGTTAACCCTAAACATAACATTATTAAAATAAATTTCTAAAATTATCGTTTGAATAACTGTAATGATATTAATTTGAACATTATTGGATAAATTGAAATTAAGTTTGATAAAATCATCGAAAACCCTAAATCAAAATCGTAAACCATAAATCGTAAAAGCTAACTTTAAACATAACATTATTAAAATGAATTTCTAAAATTAATGTTTGAATAATTATAATGATATTAATTTGAACATTATTGGATAAAATGAAATTAATTTTGATAAAATCATTGAAAACCCTAAATCGAAATCGTAAACCCTAAATCGTAAAAGTTAACCCCTAAACATAACATTATTAAAATGAATTTATAAAATTAATATTAAAATAAATTTCTAATATTAATGTTTGAATAATTGTAATGATATTAATTTGAACATTATTGGATAAAATGAAATTAAGTTTGATAAAATTGTCGAAAACCCTAAATCGAAACTGTAAATCCTAAATCGTAAAAGTTAACCCTAAACATAACATTATTAAAATGAATTTCTAAAATTAATGTTTGAATAAATGTAATGATATTAATTTGAACATTATTGGATAAAATGAAATTAAATTTGATAAAATTATCAAAAACCTTAAATGAAAACCGTAAACCCTAAACCATAAAAGTTAACCATAAACATAACATTATTAAAATGAATTTGTAAAATTAATATTTGAAGAACTGTAATGATATTAATTTGATCATTATGGGATAAAATGAAATTAAGTTTGCTAAAATCACCAAAAACTCTAAATCAAAATCGTAAATCTTAAACCGTAAAAATTAACCCTAAACATAACATTATTTAAATAAATTTCTAAAATTAATGTTTGAATAAATATAATGATATTAATTTGAGCATTATTGGATAAAATGAAATTAAGTTCGATAAAATCACCCAAAACCCTAAATCAAAACCACAAACCCTAAACCGTAAAAGTTAACTCTAAACATAACATTATCAAAATGAATTTCTAAAATTAATGTTGGAAAAACCATAATAATATTAATTTGACCATTATTGGATAAAATGAAATTAAGTTTGATAAAATCACTGAAAACCCTAAATTGAAACTGTAAACCCTAAACATTAAATGTTAACCCTAAATATAACATTATTAAAATGAATTTCTAAAACTAATGTTTGAATAACCGTAATGATGTTAATTTGAACATTATTGGATAAAATAAAATTAAGTTCGATAAAATCACTGAAAATCCTAAATCAAAACCATAAACCCTAAACCATAAAAGTTAACCCTAAACATAACATTATTAAAATGAATTTCTAAAATTAATGTTTGAATAAGAGTAATGTTATTAATTTGGACATTATTAGATAAAATGAAATTAAGTTCGATAAAATCACTGAAGATCCTAAATCAAAACCATAAACCCTAAATCATAAAAGTTAACTCTAAACATAACATTATTAAAATGAATTTCTAAAATTAATGTTTGAACAATCGTAATGATATTAATTTGGACATTAGTGGCTAAAAAGAAATTAAGTTCGATAAAATCATCGAAAACCCTAAATCAAAATCGTAAACCCTAAACCATAAAAGTTAACCCTAAATATAACATTATTAAAATGAATTTTTAAAATTAATGTTTGAATAAATGTAATGATATTACGTTGAACATTATTGGATAAAATGAAATTAAGTTTGATAAAATCACCAAAAGCCTTAAATCGAAACTATAAACCCTAAACCGTAAAAGTTAACCCGAAATATAACATTATTAAAATAAATTTTTAAAATTAATGTTTGAAAAATCGTAATGATATTAATTTGACCATTATTGGATAAAATGAAATTAAGTTTGATAAAATCACAAAAAATCCTAAATCAAAACCGTAAATTCTAAACTTTAAAAATTAACCCTAAACATAACATTATTAAAATGAATTTTTAAAATTAATGTTTGAATAATTGTAATGATATTAATTTGAACATTATTGGAGAAGATGAAATTAAGTTCGATAAAATCATCGAAAATCCTAAATCAAAACCATAAACCCTAAACATTAAAAGTTAACCCTAAACATAACATTATGTTACACCCACGTTTAGGACCCTAGTAGTTTATGCATATGTGTATGATTTCTAGGGTGTATGTATGTATGAATACGTGTATGTATATGTATATGTATGTATTTGATGAATACGATATGATATTGTTAATGTGAGAATGCATGTTTATGGGCATGTTATGTGATGGGTTGATACATGTGCTATGTGATTTGGATGTTGGGTTGTGAAAGAGTTGCCGCCTTCTTGAGATTTCTTGGAAGTGTGAGGGGCAACCACCATGTGAGGTATATTGTGAGTGAGTCTTAGAAGTGTTTGTGTTTGACAGGTGAGTTGGTGCATTGGTTTGGGATAGGAAGAGTGAATTAAGGGAGTTTTGACTAGGGTACGGGCATACAGAATTCCATATAGGCGTACCAAACAGGGCAGATGAAGGGATTTAAGGTCCTGGAGGGCGTACGGGCGTACTAAGGGGTGGTACGGCTGGACGTCAACTCACAGGAATTGGGGTGCATCAGGAATATCGAGTACGTACGGGCATACCAAATAGGGTACGGGTGTACCGTTACTTGCAAGAGTTGTGTGCATCAGAAGTTTTAGTTCGGTACGGGCGTACCAAGATCTGTACGGCCGTACGCGACTTATGTTGACCAGTCAAAAGGATAAGTATTAAGGTTTTCTTTAGTTTTTCATCACTTACTTCTATTCTAAACCCTTCTAAACACTAAGTAGAGCTCTTTAAGCACGAGGAGAGCGTGAGAACTAGAAGTTACCACTAGAGGCCGATAATACTGAGATTACAGGCTTACGTTAGCAAGCTTCTTATCACAGGTTTGTGCTAGTTTATGTTAGGTGTAAGGGTTCATGTTAGGTTTGGCTTATTGGGTTCATGCTAGTTTATGTTGTTTGGCTATCTCTTTTTCGCAAGACCTAAGTTAGGTCTGTAATTGATGTTTGAGATTGGTTTAATGATTGCTATGATGTTTTTATTATTTTTATAATGGAATGGATTGATGCCCTATCATGAAGCCTGATGTATGGAATGTTCATGGCATGCATGGTGATCGAGGAAGAAAAGAGTAGGAAAGATAGAGTGATGAGAGCAGAGCTAAGCTCTAGGCATGCTGGGTCAATCATGTTAATGGGATTCCGTTAAGGGACCATATAGATTAATACCCTCCCAATGGGAGATGAGTCTCGAGACATACAGTAGGAGAAGGGTTCATAGCACTATACAGTAAATGCCCTCCTTCGGGAGATGAGTACCGGTACATTAGGGACCCAGTATGTGCGAAAGGAATGTGCACAATTACAGGAAAATAAGAGTGCTATAAGAATGACGATGAGGGAGAGTACAAGGCATATTTGCATTTGCATTGCATTTATCGGAATTATATTCTCTGACGTTATTAAGGTTTTATTATATGCTGCTTGTATGTGTATGTTTATCTATGGTTTCCTAGCACCATTAAGTTTTATACTCAGCGTTTATCATTTGATGAACGTAGGTTCCGAGCCCTTGGGAGAGCAGGAAGAGAGGCGATAGGGGTCATCAGCAGAGAAAGCCTTCTCGAAGTGGTACTGGAGCTATTGGGCAATCTCCATTTCATTTTTGTATAGCTTAGCTTGTATTAGTCATAGCGGCAGTAGTCAGTACTGTATTTTAGTGGTGAACTGGTTATGTACATAGTAGATAACCCCTTGTATGTATTGGTTTGTTGTTGATGATATAAAGGAGTTGTTAGTAAACCTATTCGTATGAATGAATGAATGTATGTTATCGAGGAATTGATGCATGCTCGCTTGTATGAATGCCACGCTATCCTTTTTCTCACCACTAAATGCAGGATCGTGTACCCATACAAATTTTTAGTACTCGGTTTAAATGATGTATCCCTTGTAGGATACATAGCAGCTTTCTACAAAGGAGGTCGTTACGTATGCTACGGGAGCATGTTGCTCCAGGTATGGGCTAGGGTGTAACACATTATTAAAATGAATTTCTAAAATTAAATTTTGAGCAACCGTAATGATATTACTTTTAATATTATTGGTTAAAATGAAATTAAGTGCAATAAAATCATTGAAAACCCCTAAATCGAAAGCCTTGTAAGTTCGTTTGGTAAATTTATCCTTTCTCATAAGATTTCCCTTATGCATGGTATTGTGTATGTCTTTTGTGGTAATATATATATTTGGTTGACAATGTTGATTCTCATTCTGTACAGTCAGTTAAAAGCAAAAATGGCACGTTTTCCATCTTGTTTAATATATTGGGGTGGTACACATCTTGATATAGCAATTGTTGTAGAGTATGTAAATGGGAAATCAAGAATGGCTCCTATGGATGATATTTTAAGTATGCATTTATTGTTGTATATAATCAAAAGAATGATCAGACTATTTGGTGATGCATTGATCATATCAATAATTTATCAATACTTGATGTTGAATATGATGGGACAAATGTATTTTAGTGCTCTTCAGATAAAGGGTGAACAAGATGTATGGATAATGTCTGATTTCATTATGTGATTATTGGGTTTATAGTTTATTGAGTTATTTTTAGAGTTTATCGGTGGTGAAGAAGTTGAAACAGGTGCTATAACCAGTCATTATGAAGTTGGGGGTTCAAGTAGAAGTGTTAGGGATAATCTAATTGGTGATAATATGATTGATGACAGTGGTCACGATGTTCAAAATGATGATTTTTATCTTGATGATGAGGATGATGATGATTATAATGATGATGAAAATCATGATGATGAGGATAATGATTATTATGACATGTGGTTTGATGTTGATGATGATGATGAGAATGATGATGAAATAGGAGGTTATGAGGAGTTGATCATGCTGATTGAACCCAGTCTTATAGCTACTCATGCATCTAGAAATTTGATACTTGTTGATATGAATGAAATGGTTATGAATAGAAATCTGTCTGATATCAGTAGTTACTATAAGATCCATATGGACAGTTTGAAATTGGTATGACAATTCAGAATAGAGATGCAGTTCAATGAGCTTTGAAACTATACTCAACGCGTGTTAAGCAAAGCTTCAAGAGGAAAGAAATGAAAGAAAACTTTATAACCATTATATGTGGTCAAAATGATGCATGTTCTTGACGTTTACATGCTACATAGAAAAAAATACCAATATTGGGAAATAACACGATATAATGGTCCTCATACTTGTAGTGCTCTAACCAATTCATAGGACCATCATAATTTTGATGGTGATATGATTATAAGTTATATTGAAGGGGTGTTGGCTAAATAACCTACCATAAAGGTGAAAGCTATAGTAGCAATATTGAAAGAATGATTTAACATTACCATTAGTTATAAGAAAGCATGACATGGTAAACAGAAGGAAATTGCATCTTTATAGGGGGATTGGGATAAATCTTACATGAAGTTATGTAATTTCATACATGCTGCATGTTCGAAAAAAATGAGGGTAGAGTTTGGGATATTCAAGGTGAAGATCATGTCCTCAATCATTGTGTTATACCAAATATGAGACAATTTAAAAGAATGTTTGTAGTATACGGACCATGTATTGAAGGCTTCAAGTATTGTAAACCAGTGTTATATGTAGATGATACTTTTCTGTATGATAAGTATAAAATTGTATTACTTACAGCATAAGCTATCGATGGGAACAATCATATACTACCAGTTGCTTTTGCATTAATTGAGAAGGAGAGTATAGATGACTGGCAGTATTTCAAGTTGATGCTTCGATATCATGTATGCGGCGGACATAATGATGTATGCATCATCTTAAACCGACATATTGAGATTCAACATGCCATGCAATCTGAGTTATGGCATACAAATCCCCATCAATATTGCCTTCATCATGTCATCAACAATTATAATACCAAGTTCAAGAACATCCCAATGAAAAATTACTCGAGGGAGCAGGTAACAATGAAATTGACTATTGTTAATGTATGTGTTTATTGCATTTATGATTTCTATGTAATAATCAAATTTACTATTGTAAGTTGGTAAAATCAGTAAAGATAATTTTTGAGATGTATGATGCAACTTGAAGCAAGACATCTTGAGTCAAAAGAGTGGATTGATAAAATCCCCTGAGAGAAATGGACACTTTCATATGATGAAGGATTTTCACATGGTGTAATGGCAACCAACTATGTTGAAACATGTAATTCTATGTTAAAGGATATAAGTTCTATGTTGGTTACAAGGATGATGCAAATATTATTCTTGTCACACCCGTAACTGATGTAACATGCTCCCATAGCATAATTAATAACCTCCCAAGAAAGGAAATCATTAATTACACTACAAAGAATGCATAAATTTTTTTTAATGTTTGCTATAGTGTTCATATGTATATGCATTATCACATATTATCATATCAAGCATATATATATAGTGATAAATCTATCTTTCATTCATTATGTGATTTGTATATTTATTTTCACATGATAAGGTGATGTTGATATTACACACAATAGTAGCACATAACATAAGTATAACTGCCATTAAGGTTAATATAATAAATTGCATATACAAGGATAATACGGAGTATGTTACATTGATCCCAAACTGCTTTAAGAATGAGGTTCTTCAAAATCTTAACCTCCCCTGATTATAGATCGGTTAGCCTAAACTCTCGTCTAAAGGTCCTGGTCCTGTATTCATCAAATGATAAACGTTGAGTATAAAACTCAGTAGTGCTATAAATGAATAAATAACATGAGCATATATCATAAATAACATATTTCAGTCAACTCATAATAATTAGTAATAAGTAGTGCTACTGTATCATATAATGCCATTTTGCATCACTCGTTAGCTATTATAAGCAATGCATATGACATACAGTATTATTCATAAGTTACTATTCATCAAGTACTATTCATAAGTTATTATTCATTAAGTACTTACGTATCTTAGCTCTCTACAAATAAGATTCATTACATTTATATATTATATCACATTTAACATTCATACATCTATTTCCGTATTTACATGTATAAATGATAATGTATGTTTGTGAGAATGCATTCATACTTAACATTCTCCTTCTGATTTTCCTGTAACATTTCATTTCTTTTCTGTATGATTGTGAACAATCTCGTACTAGGTCCATTTCTTTATGTATCGGTATTGTATCATTCTTTAGTTCCCGTAGGAACATAACATTTCTCTATGGTTCCACGATAAAAACCTATACTATATAATTCCATAAAGAAAATCGATAGTAACTATATGACCCAATACGTTATCAATGAATATTGCTCTATATATCACTTTCGTTTCCCCCTTATATTCTCTGTATGATATATCATGAATATGTCTATATGTATGAACGATTCGTGATATGATGCATAACTCATGCTTTAATGACCATAAGCAATGATGACCATATCATACCATTTACAATATAATCTCATTATGTTGTTATCATAAGTAATTAAGTGAGAAATCATTATTTTAAGACCCTATGCGGGTTTATAAGATGAATAGGATAAACCTGCTATCGCTTTGCCCTTGTTGATACCTAAAGGAGAAGTATGAACTTCATAAGTTGAATCTGTCACATTTCTATTTTACATTCATTTAGTAAAGTTATTCATATATTATACTTGATTTATTAGCATTTAAGAATTCATAATCATTCATGACAAGTAACCATTATTAAAATTTAATTAGCAAATAACATATCAACACAATGCCATCTTACAACATTTCACACTTCATAATTAGAGGTCATTTATGCCTTTCAGCCAACTTAAGTTCTTACATCAAAACATTATCCATTAGGTATAATAATGAGTTTTAAGGCTTAGATAGGTATAATATTAAGTTTAGATACCTTAAACACCCATTCCTTAAGTGATCAAACTATGTTATGTAAGTTACTATTCTTTTGGTCAAGGGTACTATTCATAGGTTACTATTCATTTGGTACGAGTTACCATTCATTTGGTCATTTTTACCTATGTTGGATTTGTAATTGTATGTACATAACCATTCATTTAGGCATTCAAAATAAAATCACATAGTGAGTTACTTGATGTTAAAACATGATTGCCTTTCAAGTTCAAATATATTCTGCCTCATGAAACAATTCTCATTGTGAAAGCATTTTGACCAAGTAAATGACCTATAAATTGAGTAATTCTTGAACCATTAGAAACTAAACTCAATAAGATTTAATTTGAGATATAATATAAAATTTTTTAACTTCATTAAAGGGGTAAAAATGAAAAAGACCACATGCCTGAAATTTTGCCAAATTTCTGCTCAACTGTGACATCCTAAATAACATGACACTTTGGCCTAAGAAAATGACTTTAGAAATTTACAAAATTAGTACCATTGGAAACTAGATTCAAAGAGATTTAGAATGTATATTATTCATTTCATAATTACAACGATAAGGTGGTCAAAACATAATTACCGTAAACCCCTTAACTCTATCTTTTTGAAATTCAGTTTCGGCAGATTTTGTACACCTCACTTATATGCCTCATACATTGTATTCAATTACTCTAAAACCATACCATATTGGACATACACCTATATTTACATGTTATAAGTAATACAAAATTAAATTTTCCAATGTTAATGCATTAAAATACCATATTAGGTAGTCATTAACACAAGCACATACATGCTACCCCCTAAGTACCAGAATTTGCATAACTATTGTAATTTCATTCCAATTGCCTTAAAACTTTGTTTTATTCATTCTAAAATCATAATTCATAATATTTATACATAATTTAATGAGTTATACATTAAAAATAAATTATAGAGGTCATTTCCTAGGAAGTGAAAGATCAGGCAGCAACTTTGAATACAAGCCATCATCTCATGTAATCATCCTTCCATCAATATTTAAGCATATCAAACCTTAGAAATACCATTAATTATCATTCATACACTTCAAACAGTAATTAAAGTGATAAATTCAAGTGATATAAATTAGGTTTAACATAATTTTCACATCTCAAAATAAAAATTCATTTGGTTATGTGTAACACCAAATTCAGTACTTTTACTTCCTTATTCTTTCATTTTTAATCCAATTCTTCAATATTAACATAATCAACACAAACCTTACAAAAATTTCACTTCTTTATTAAGCATGTAAGAAGGCATAAAGAAGAAGAAGAAGACATACATATAGCTTACATAATCCAAAAGAAGCATAGAAGTTGAAACCTACATATGATCTTACCTTGAAATTTTATTTTTCTTAAGTTAGGGTACAAAAAGAAAGAGGAGAGGAAGAAGCCGATTGTGGAGTGAAGGAGGAAGGGAAAAGCAAACTTGCTACCTTCTTAAAATAATATAAGCCTTAGCTTTGACCAAGACAAAGAAAAAGCCAATCATAAAATGATACATGGTAAGTTAATGCTTCCTTTCTTAAACTAATTTCCTTCCTCTTTTATTTTTATTCATTTTTCCATCCTTTATATCATAACAATATTATAAACATAATAAGATAAATATACATCACATATCCAAAATACATAATTTTATTTTCCAAAAATACCCCCTCTTTATAGATGAAATTACCAAAATACCCTTAAGTTCAACTTAACTTATTTTTAATTCTAACTTCATTTATACTTTCTAATATATAGTCTAACATATACTTTCTCATCATATAACATTTATATCATGCATAAATATCATTTTTCACTTATAAATTTCACTTTTAAGTACCTTTAAAGCATTTAGAACATATCATGACATTCACGAATCATAGCTCAATCATGTATTTCATGCTTCATTCATAATTATGCATTCCGTGCTTCATTCATTCAATCATTATAAGTCATGCATAAAATGTAAACACATAAGAATATTATGAATACAGATGTGACAATTCCATAAGCTTGTGGACATCTTTGATAAACATCATCAGAGATACATGGATTTAATAGTTGAGGAATATGTCTTCACTGAACATTGTATCAGAACTCTCAAATATAGGGTCAGTAAAGCACATGGGCATGAAGTACAGAGGTATGATGTTGATAGAGGTATATTCAAGATTAGAACAACATATAATAAAGCTATAAGAAAAGGTGGGAAATGTCAAGTTGTGAACATGATGCAGAGATATTGTACGTGTGGTAAATTCCAACAGAGCAAAATATCATGATCTCATGTAATTGTAGGTTGCATGAAATACGGCCTAAAGTACACAAAATATGTTAGTCATTTTTACATGATTTCTATTGCTGTCAAATGTTAATCGATACCATTTACCTCGGATAAACATGAAGACTATTGGCCCAAATACAGAGGCTTATCATTCATGGTGAACCTCATATGGAAAAGGAAAAAAGGGAGACTAAGGTCTACTCGTATTCAAAATGAGATGGATTGGTCAATTGATGATTGATCAGCCTTTTGTATTAGATGTGGCCAAATAGGTCACACAACATGTTCATGTGGATATACTTGATGAATTCCCTCTGTATTTATTAGCTTGTTGCTTCTGTATTGAAATCCTTTTGCATAATCATGTGGATGTACCTTTTGAAATATTTTTGTTCAAATTCCATTATAATTATGTATTTTATTCATTATGGTATGAAGATTTCTATTTATTTATAACTTAGCATACAATTCTAAATTTCCATGATTTCATCATCTAAATAACATCTCTGTTACATGTGATATATCATATTTTCCAAATATGGCTTGAGAACCTGAACAATGGGATTTCATTCTACCTGAACCTCACGATCCATCACTATTACATTTACAGTGACAACATAGATCAAAAGCTATTTGGTTAGATGAGGTTTAAGATACTATACATTATATAATTCTTTCAATTAAAGAATCCTTGTTTGAGATTTCCATCTTTTCATATGTAGGTCAATGACCATATCCTCAATTGTAGATGAAATATTTCTTTACGTGGCAATTGTATAGAAGATTTGCACCCAAGTACCATCGAGGTGATTCAAAATACATGTTTCAGTGGACTTCTACATATCAGATATTTTAGTCTTGATCATCATTTGATAACTGCTTTGGTTGAGAGGTGGAGACCTGAAACTCATACATTCCATCTACCTGAGGTCGAGTGCACAATTACATTGCAAGATGTGGCTATCATTACCAACCTTCCCATTGATGATCGACCTCTTATTAGACAACTCAATCGTAATTAGAATGTATTATGTGGATGATTTCTTAGGGTCATTCCATTAAATACTCAAAGAAGGGGTTGCAAACTGAAGCAGAGTTGGCTTATACAAGAATTCAGTCAACTCAATGATAATGCTCCTATTGAGGTCGTCTATAACCATGCCAGGGCAGCTATCCTGTGATTGCTATGTGGGCAAATATTTTATCCAACCAGTGCTGATGTAGTCACTTTATTTTATCTACCATTCTTAGAGGATCTGGAAACTGTTGGATGATATAGTTGGGGATCAGCATGTTGGGCATATATGTATCGGGAGCTTTGTGATTCCTGTAGATACCTATTAGCCTCATAAATATCTGGTGCATGGTTCTTATTACAAATATAGTCATGGGAGAGATTCCCATTTTTAGATCCAACCATTAATCCTAACCCCCTGCCTCTTAATGCTCCTTATAGTAGAAGGTATTACATTAACTTCATTCATTTCAATTCTTAATTTCAATTTTCATTCTTTCATTTATATTACATTTATATAATATATATTACATTGTATATATATTACATTGTATATAAATGTAATATATTACATTTATATTACATTGTAGATGGAGTACAAATAGGACCATAACCCAGGTCCCCACTCATGTCATATCCAATATACAGTTGAGGTTGGATATTTCATAGGCTGATGATGTATGTATTTCAAAATCTTAATGTCATCTGTAATGTTTTATAAATGTCTATTTACTTCATAAATTGATTATTCATTCTTCAAATAATCTGGGAGCCCTATCAACAAGATATTTTAAATGTTCCCCCTCGTCAATGCTTACAAGGCCAGTACATTTGGAGGTCGGTTGTGCTAATATTGTGTATTCATATAGTCAAGTGGCACCAACCTGATAGGGTCCTCTGCCAATTTGGATTAGCATAACTTATCCTTCGTCCACCTTTATAGACTGAAAATTTGCATCAATCTGATTTTCATAATACACATATCAATTAGATGAAACGACATTCAACATAGGTTGCATTATGGGATAATCGCATGCAACGAATTGTGCAGGCTCCTATTACTTCTCCCCTTATACATTACCATTCTGAAAATATGGATTGGTATCATAAAGTTACAAGAAGGTGGATCTCGCCAGGGGTGCATAATTTAGAGCTTTCATAAGCATCTAATCCTATAATTCTATTTCACTAATCAAATTGTATACATCAAATGTACTAACTGATTTACTATTATCTTTTTATGTAGGCTGATGCCCTTGAGCATATATCAATAAGTTCTCAATTAGAATTAACTCAACAGCTTGGTTGTAGTGGTCAAGTTGCATTATGAGAACACCATCGTGTTACAACCATGCCACCTTCTGAATCGACACTGACTCCATTCATTATCTGTATCCTATTGATGAAGACTTTACAAGACCTACATCTTCATATCCAACACAATATAGCCATTAACATTGTTATCGATATCATGATGTTCCCATTCTAACAACAGTTTCTTGTGAGCCTGTTCCACCCCCTATTTCTTTACATCATCAACCCAGACCATCAACTTCATTTGTTCTTTTAAATTTTGATTTCATATAATCTGCTCCATTTTTTCATCCATTAACTCAATCTTCATACCCTTTTCCATTTTCCCCACCACCATTTCAACTAATACAATCTTCTTTATATATCCCACCATTTGACATCTAATAGTCCATACAATCTTTTCCATTAAATCAACCATTTACCCTTAACCCTTATTTCAATCCATTCTTTACCTTAACTTTATAACAACCACAACAACCACAACAACTTCCTGAACATTGTCAAGGAGGTTATTATACTCCAATAGGTGCTACCTTTCTTATTCATTATGGAGAACAACGTGATATTACTGCTAATGATGATGATGATGATAGTCCTAATGTCGAGCCTTGTAATTTACATGATTCCTATTATGTACAAATGGATACAAAGCGTAGAAATACTAGATGAAAAATGGGTCTTAAATTTAGGATCAGAAGAAGAGATTATGGCACTTACCTTGTTTATTTCAGTATTTAGTAATATCTGTATGTTATACAAACTTGTTTAATGTAATGATACTTTATCATATGTTCATGTTCTTAAATTTCAATCTTAATCTAATGATGTTATTATCATGATCTTATTTTCCTTCGTTTAAGTTATAATAACTTATTTAATATAACTATATCTTCATATTTTATAAACTTCTTTAGCATAATTATATTAACTAACATTATCATCAAGCTAATTATGATAACCAAGACGATAACGATAACATTGTCTATAATATTAACAATAACCATTACTATAACCGTAACAATAATGCTATTAATAATGATAATGATAATGATTATCATTATAATTATGATTATTTCTTATTGTCAAATTTAAATTACTCGACTAAGTTATTAATGTTTCTCTTTTTTTTTAGAACTTTAAAGTGACTAAAGAGTCACTATCTATCTTCTGTGCTACCATTCGTCAATGGGGACATACTCAGTGGAATCAAATTATCCAATTCAGACTCCATTCTTTAAATATATTCCATCAAATCTCCATCCACTATGCATTTATACATGCAGCAGTTTAATTATGGGATCTAGTACACCATGTATTTTGATTTGGACATGTCAAACTATGTCCACTTTATGAGGAGTTTACTATTATCCTGGAGGTTTCATGTTGCATAAATGAAATGTTAACTATGCCACTTCCTGTCAGTGAAGTTATTCCATATCTCATCAAGGCATTCGACATCAGCCCTACTACAACAACTTTATTGTTGACTGCAGAGGGGTCTATAGATATGACCAAAATCTTTCAACTCTGTAATCACAAGTTGCCAGCCTCCTGAACCTCCCCTTCATGGCTCAAAGTTGCTACTTTTGCATTGTTGGCATAATTCTTATTCGTCAGCCTCTCCAGTAATGGGGATCTTATATTGGGACCCATCATCAATCAAATGAAGCAAGGTCGAACCCCTTTCCAATGATTTTTGCAGAGACAATCCTTAGCCTTGACAGATTTAAGCGAGGACAGACTGATCGCTTCAGTGGTTGTTTCTTATTGCTCCAGGTATGTCATCTCACTTTCATTTACATGTTTTTTACTCATAAGATATTTCTTATTTTTAGATGTCAAAATTTACAATGTTCTTTGTTCATCTCATTCAATTTTTTCCTTTCTTCCACTTATTAGATTTGGCTTCAAGAGAAGTTAGAAATCTTACCACCGCCACAAGGTGATCCGCACATATATCATCCCCAAACACATATGAGGAGAGGTTTCACCTTCCCTAAGGCAAATACATTCATATTTGATGATTGGGTATAATGGATGCGAGACATCTCATAGAGTACTGTCCGTTAGATTTGTTCATGGTGGCACATTTAGTATGTGACTGTCAGAACACATATTGACTGTATCCTACTCACTAGATTGCAAGCTCCCATACACTATTATCCTACCAGACTCTATCGTCAATATAGACATTAACAGAGTATACCTCACTCGCTACTAGAATTCTCTAGACAACGATTACTTAATTACTTTCTAGAGCATATTGAGCTTACCTAGCCAAAACATCGTATCATGCTGGTACAAATTCCTGCAGCTGAATATTCTACTGATTATGAATACAAGCAATGAGTTTTGCATCATACTATCAATTTATGATATGCATTCATTTATGTATACAATTGCAATCTAATTACTTTTCATTTTTATATTACTTATCTTTAATCACTTGCTTCAAAATATTACAATTGCCACATGGTTTCAAATTCATATTCATATTCATAATTATTCATATTTATAATTAATTCAATAAATCATATTTATAGTATTTAATACTAATGATTATAATAACTAATAATATTAATAATACATAATACTAAATTATAAAAATTTGAATATTATAAATAATTATATAAAATTTTTAACAATTTAATATTACCTATATTATTTTTTATTTAAACAATAACATCAATATAATTAATAAAAACCATTACTAAATAATAGCTACATAAATAACAATTATACTCACATTAACTAATATTATATAGACCATATTAATAAATATTAATCATTATAATTACTACATAAATAAATAATTATTACAATTCTATGTAATAATAATACTAATAATAATATTAATAATTATTATTATTTTAACTATAATTATAATAATAATTTATCTCAATAATAATTATAATTATTTCTAATACCAATATCAATTTTGCATACAAATAATTATTTTTAAAATGATATTCACTATATTTACATTTATAAAATAATAACAATAATAATCCACATATTACCTATAAATAATAATAACAACACTCATAATAATAAAAACACTACAAATTAATTATTCATAATACTAATCATTGTTAATAAAGAATTATTAAAGCTACTAATACTACATAAATTATAATAATTATTTTTCATTCATAATAATAATAATAATATTACAATAATAATTATTATTATTAATAACTATTTATTATTATTATTATTATTTTAATTAATTTGGTATAATATTATTATATTTATAATATTATTATTTTATAATATTCCTTATAATATTTAATTACTATTTCATTATTATATAATATTACTATTACTGTTTTTATTTTTACTACTATTACTTATTATTAATATTACATATAATTAGTGTTAATTTTATTACATTTAATAATCTTTAATATTAACAATACTTTTATTATTATTATTATTATTATTATTATTATTATTATTACAAATAATCATTACATTATTATTAACAAATATACCATTTTTATTATTAAAAATAATTATTCATTACTAATAGTAAAATTAATCATTACAAAATGATTAATCACTAAAAATAATATTAATAATTTAATTAAATAATAATTTATCATTACATAATCATTACTTATTTAATTATAATAATAAAATATTAATTATAAATATTTTTTAAATGACCTACGTTGAGAATTGAGAATTGGGGTGCCACTTGACTGCTAGTATAATTGGTGGTCAACTCTTTTATAATGCCACATCATCTACCACGTCAACCAGTGAATATCATGTCACTTACTGTTGGTAAAATTGGCAGCTAACCAACTTTTCACACAAAATCCGAAATTTTCTTAAATTTCACACTAAACACAAAATATTTTATATTTTTTGTATCAAAAAAAAAAAAGTCCGTCTTTTTTCTATGTTTTGTTTTGCTTCTGGCTTATCAACCAATGTCCTCGTGTCTTGGGGGTTGACTTATTCACTGACCTGAGCGCATGTCAAAATTTTTGATCCATGTTTCAAATGGGCCGAAGAAGTAACCTGCCGGTTGATCTCTGAATCGTAAAGGAGTATGTTGTATGTATAGCTTTTAAAAATACTCGCCGGATTAAAACGAAACACATATTTTACAAAGGAATAACCTTACAATCCTCTTAAACTAAAGGATTTGAATCTTGAACAAGGATACAAGATAATAAGACATGGATTGCAATATGGTAAGCACCCATTATTTGTTATGTATCATACTCTATTCAGTCTATTCTTTACTTGTAATTAAAAATTAAAAATTAAAAATTAAAAATGTTTTCCGTCAAGATGTAGTACTGTGATTTAAATGGAAGCATAGAAAGCTAATTATTAATATGATGCTTTTAGGACGTGGGTAAAGGACATTAAAAGGTTTGATGGGCATAAAATAATTATTGAAAGTAAACATAATGTGATAAATGGAGAGGAAGAAAAGGCGATTGGAAAAGTGGAGGTGCGTGCATGAGGAAACCTAACATGCAGCTAAATCCAAAATAGTTGGAAGAAAGCTAAAATTCGCTGATTATAAGCATAAATCAATTGACTTTAATTAGGTACAAAAGGGGTCCCTGCTTTAAAACTGACATTAAGACTTCACATGGAGGATCAGGTGCAATGAGCCATACTTCAGAGACAATGACTATGACTGGCGTTCATTAACCGTTTAGTCTGTCTGAATTATTGTTAATTTGCACCACATATTATCATCATAATATCAACATTTGGATTATAAGAATTTTCTATCTCATTAAGACATAACATGTGCTGCCCTAATTTTGCCTCCGATTTCACCAAACTCAACTTCTCGTTTAGTTCATAGGATCTGGATTTTCTTTTCCTTAATGATGCTTACTGCTTAGAATCATTGTCCTTTTTGCTTCTTTCTTCTTCTTGTGTACCCTTTTCCTTTTCTACTTCTCTTCACCCTTCCTTTGATATTGCTCCAGAAATTAAGTACAGGTATTTACATGTATCAAGGAAATAGTTTCACACATTTTATTATATATTTTTCTGATAGATTTAATGTATTTATTAAGTATGTAGAGTATAAAAGAGTTTTAAGGAAGAAATTACAAGAAAAATAGGAAAAAAAGCTATCATGACTGTAACAATGAAAGTACGATCGCGACAGAACAAGACTAAAAAATATAGAGAAACTTTTTATCATGTCAATAACAAATTTGCCACAATCGTGACATTAGTAAAATGTTGAGTTTGCAGTATGTTTTAAGTTAGGATTGTTAAGAAATAAATGAGGATTTTTAGACATTTCTAACATAAAAATAAAGAGGGTTTATGAGCAAAAAAGAAAAAAGTTAGCACAAGAAGATGAAAAGCCTCTGCCTTTCCCTTTTCTCGTTAAGTATGGGCATCAAAGCTTGAAGAAAAGATATAACCTTATCTAAAAGAAATTGTAGATTTGTGTTTTTTTATTTCTTTTTAATTCTTTGATGGTATTTTAGGGAGTGATGTTTTAACCCCATTTGAGGTAATTTTTATTGTGTTTAAGTTTATGTTGTTATGAATGTTGAACTTATTGTGATTTTAATTGAAAAATTGAAATCCTTTTGGTTATGTTCACAATGAGAGTATGCATAATTGATTTGAACATTCAAGTTTTATATATATGTACAAGAGATTTACATGCTTATTTAATTCCCTTATGAGTGCTTAATAGTTCTTTGATTTTGGTAATTGGTTGAGAGATTCAATTAACATTTTAAAAGGATTTGGTAAACTTGATCTTGGGAGAGTCACGTTAATACTTTTGGATATTTATGGATGATAAAAGAATTTAATACATGCAAATTACTTCAAGTGGTGGTTGAGTATCAATTCATATGTTTGTTTATAGGTTGCTTTAGTTATTTATTTTATTTTCATTTAATTACATTATAATTACTTTTATTTTAAATCTAAAAATTTATTATTGGTTAAATAAATTGAAAATTGAATTGTGATAGTTAAATCAAATACTTTTACCATGAATAACATTATTACAACAACCCGTGTATGCTTGCAGTTGAATTAGAGTTGTGAAATTAAACCATTAATATGCTTATATCCATATGTATAAACTTACATCCCTTTTGATACAACTCCTAAACGTTAGTATTTTATTTGATTAATTATTTGATACCTCATGATTTATTAAATTATCGATTACCCTATGGTAAGGTTACTGTGTTTCTGGCAACAAGGTACAATAGAGAGGGGAACAAGGGGCACATGATCTATGTCATTTACTAGAAACGTGAACATTTAATGATGTGGCTCCCATGTATATATATACACACATATATATATAGTCGCCATAATCCTCTACCTGAATGTTTCAAAGCATCCCTTTCAAGACTTTTAAGATGTCTTTCTCTAAACTGAAAACAGACATACCACATGGCTAAAAAGAGCTAAGAAAACAAGCATATGTTTTTAATCTTGTCAGTGTAGGTAGCTTGAGAATTCTTGCAAGGAACTAAAAGACTTGTAGGAGT
Organism: Dalechampia spathulata; assembly: GCA_948192965.1. Lineage (NCBI taxonomy): Eukaryota > Viridiplantae > Streptophyta > Magnoliopsida > Malpighiales > Euphorbiaceae > Dalechampia > Dalechampia spathulata. The sequence goes on from CANYBF011926620.1 coordinate 20,441, forward strand.
TCCGACGCCAGCCCGGCCTCCCACTCATCTCGATTGATTACGATATTTAAGGAAGAACGTACTGATGGGAAACTGGAAACATTCACGTCCAAAATCTTATCATAATTTTAGTAGCTATTGCTAACATTTACAACAATGTATGATTAAGGTTAATAAAGAAATGCTTTTAATTTTTCTTTAATAAGGGTCTCAAACTGATTGACATTAATTAAGGGTTTTTTTTTATATAATTACATAACAAAAATATATTTTTTATAAAAATATAAAATTTAAAAAATTATTTTCAAAAATATAAATTTTTTGAAAATTCATGAGAACAGTTATCACATATAAATAATATATGTTAAGAATACTAAAAAATATTTTTTAAATATATATTAGGTATTTGAAATGTATATTTTAAATATTCAAATCAAAATTCTAAATTATAATTTTTTAATATTAACTTAGAATAACTTACATTTTATATTTTAACCATTTTGAATTTTAAAATACATTTTTATAGAAAAAAATATATTGTATATTAAAATTATAAGAAGCCAAAAAAATAAAAAATAAAAAACTATATTTTGAAAATATATAAAATTAAAGAACTAACTTGAAAAAAAAAAGTTGGAAAATCATTTTTGAAAATACTTTCTTGCATCCTTATATAGTTTTTCCAATTATCATATGTTAGCGTGAATATTTTGATGTATGTATTTTTGCAAAATCAATTTAAGTTAATTTAGTTTTAAAATGTTGATTTTGATGTTGGTACAGGCATATGGATCTTCATACGGGCGTACCACATTGGTATTTTGCTTGGTATGGGCATACAATTGACCGTACCAACTAATAATGTTTGAATTATGATTTTATGCTCAGTACGAGCATACCACATTGGTATTTTGAGTGGTACGGGCATACGGTTGATCGTACCAAGTCTATTTGCATTTTTGTATACGATACGAACGTACTGGTTTTGGTTCAGCAGTACCAGATTTTGTGTATTATGTGAAAAACTTGTCGAGAGCTCGATACGGGTGTACCAACTTTGTGGTACAGGCTTACCAACCATTCGACCTAAATTTGAATTGTGTTTTAAATAGCGGTACGGTCGTACAGGTATCGATACGGCCATACACGCATTTGTAGAAAAATTTTAAATCTTTCTAACGGTTTTTTTTCAATAAGAACTTTTGAGTACTTTGCTTTCTAACAGATCTATTCTCTCTGTAGAACTTTTTTATTGTTGAGATTAGCCTTTGTCAAGTAAGTTACTTTATCAAAAATATTTTCCTTACTTGTATCTTTTAATCTCTCACTCTTACACAACCTAGTTCTTTTGCTATTATAATTTTGGGTTGGTGTGTGGTTAATGCTTAGAGCATTACTATTGTAATTGAGAGCAGATTTTTATGAGTTGTGCTTTGATTGTAAAGATTTGAGTGTGTCTTGAAAACAGTAGGGTTGAATTCTTGTTGAAGAATTCATTGTTATATTGTTTGATTGGTTTTAGTGAAACCCTAAGTTAAGACTTATGAGAAATAGACATAGACAAAGAATTATACTAAACCACTATAGACTGTGTTATGTTGCCATACTTCCACGTACTTTCATCATATTCTTATAATTAACCTATTAATTAATCTATATTTAAGTTCTAGTACAATATTAAATATGATTTGAATGTGTTCATTGAGTGGACCAAATAAGTTTAATTTTTAAATTAATGAAAAGAGATAATTACATAAATACCATTTTTTCCGAAGATATTTATAAAAAAATTTTCTTTAATTTCAAAAATATCATTATTTTTTTATTTCAAAAATATTGTTCCCAACTCTTTTTATTTTCAAAAATATTATTTTTAATCATTTTTACTTTTTAGCTTATTATTTTTAATATATAATGCATATATTTTTCTTATAAAAATATATTTTAAGATTAATTATGATAAAAATATAAAAAAATATATTATTTTAAATTAATATTAAAAATTTATAATTAGAATTTTGATTTTAAATATTTAAAAAATATTTGTAATGATATATTTTCTTGGAATTTTAACCATATTTTAAAAATTAATTTGTTGATTTTTATATTTTTGAAAAAATTATATTTTCATATTTTTGAAATGTTTTTGAAAGAAGCCCTAATGAAAATTATTAACATGGCAAATTTTTTTTACCGAATAAAATCAATTCAAGGAGTAAAAGAAAAACCTATATTTTATTTTAAATATGATTTTAGTTTTAATCAAGTAAGTTTATATAATTAATCATGTATAGAATATAAATATCCAGGGAATAGTATTAAATTATTTTTGTTTATTTAGATAAGAATATTTGTTAGAATATGAGATTATATATTAAAAAAATTATAAATGATAATATTATTTCAGTATTGAATAATATCATTCAAAAAAAATTCCAAAACAAATTATTACATAATTATGGAAGATCACTTTATGCAAAAAGAAAAGATGGATAGATTATAATAAAAGCTTTGCATAATTTCCAACTAAATCATCATTATTTAAATAGATAGTAGTAATTAATCCACTAAGTATTACACGTGTAAAACACGTGATAACATAGGTGGCACGTGTGAGTAATAATTGGTAAATCAGGTAAAATATGTCATGTGACCCATAATTAATTGCATTCTATTAATTAAGTTTAATAGTTATATTTCATTAATTAATTAATTTGCACATATATATATATATAATTTATGTTTATAATATAAACTATAAATATTAGTGTATTTTTAAATTTTTTATGAAAATTTGATTTGATTTTAATTTTGAATAGAATCTATTAATTTAAATTAATAGAATATTTTTTATATTTTTCTTATTAAAATATTTGACATGATATAATAAATTGTATTTATTTTAATTTTAATTAATTATTTTCAACAATAACTTAAAATTTTAAAATCATATAAATAAATTGACATAAAAGTATGTTGTAATTTATATGTGATAATATCAACAAATTTTTAATTTAAATTTCTTATTATAAACACACGCTATCAAGAGTGCAAATCATGAAAACAGTGTAAGGGTATCGTTCTTTGAAACCAATAAAGGTATCGTTCTTTGAAACCAATAATGAGTTAAGTACTAGCTATTAATTTCTTTGATTATCTAGGTAGTCAAACTTGATGAAATTTGATTATTATAAAAGGAAAAGATTATAATAGGACAATGACATATAAAATCTAACTAAAAATATTAAGCTAATTAGGTAAATACATTAAATGACTATATTAATATACAAAAGCTATGGTTGAGATAATGCTTATGAGAATGTAACTTAAATTAACTCATAGCCATTTAAGAGTTTATCAAGGTAGTGCATGAATATAATCAATCGCCCTTTGAACAGATAGTTCACCTATCAAAATCAAGCTAACATATACTTTTGTGATTGCTAATGTCTCCGTTTAATAAACTTTTATGTCTAGATAAAAGTTTATTAAACTTTTATGCCAAATAATGTTCTTATGTTCATTCAAATTAGTTAATTTTTCTTAAGCAATCAACTAATCTATTTAGAAACAAGTAAGTCAATGGATGCTAGCAATAAGCATATCTCTATAATCAATAAGAACAACATAAGAACATGATAAAATTTAAAAAGATTACTAAATAAAAAGTAACATTCTATTTACAAGCATAGGGTCTCAACCCTATCTAAGAAAGTATTAAGGCATAACGAAGTAAAATGAGTTATAAAGTAAAAATGTACTAAAAAAGGAATATAACCATGATAGATAACTAAGCTAGAAAAAATAGAAATCTTCTTTGCTTCACAATTGCTTTAAGTCTTTACCGCTTCTCTTCTTCTGTACTTCATAGTTCTAGATCTTCACAACAATTAATTGTAGAACTACTAAAATAAGATAAATTTAAAAAAAGATTAAATAAGAAGGTAACCATAACTAACTTAATAGAAGAAAGGAAAAGCCAATCCCAAGAGTATGATAATGAAGTCCCTTTAAAAAACTACCATCACTCACATAAAAACTGCATAAAAACTACTGTATGGCTGTTTTGTTGGGCCGATTGGATAGGGTTGTGCGATGTGTTTGGTGCAGTTTCCGGCAGTGGACTACGAGGAGAGCTGTCCTTTCTTGGTACAGCAACGAGTGTCCAAATCCTTGTTCTTCGTGGCCAAAGAACGTATTCAAGGCGCTTAAATTGACTCTTGTAGCAGCTGTTTATTTTTTTTTGTAATTGCCAAATTGTTTTGGTCTTCTACAGGATTATTCTCTTGTAAGGATATAGTTTACAAAATTCTAACTCTTGTGTTTAGAATTTTGTTTAGGTATATCCGGATACTAGCATAGTAATTGGGGTGGCTTGTGTCCCTTGACAGATCTTTTGTTTTTGATTTTTTACTGTAGTTTTAGTTCTATTGGGGTATGCCCCTCCTAAAACTGTACAGTTCTTTGGTTAATTAATTTACCTTTTAACCAAAAAAAACTGCATAAAAGATAGTTATTTTCATATGAATCATCTTGATCCTTCAAAATATGATCTAACGGCTTGAATTCGGAGTAAAAATGCATGGATAATCATGATAAAAAGACCCAACATGAGTTGTTTACATTCAATATAAGTCGTGTTGAGTTTTGATGATGAAATGCAAAGATGTTGAGGCAACATGAGTTATGTTATTCTTGACATGACTTATATTGATCATATGCTAAAAAAAATACATGCTAATTTGAGGCCAACACAAGTTATGTTGGCCATGACATGACTCATGTCATGCATATTCATGAAAACACTATCATTTCGAGACAAACTCAAGTCGTATTGGCTTTAACACAAATCATACTATATGAAAATATAAAATTCGTGCATAAGCTATCCTTTTAAACCTATACCAGAATTACATGAAGAAATAGTGATGATTGAGACCAACATGCATGAAATGTACAAACCATACTCTAAAATACGAAATTCTATAACTAAATGGCCTAAATGCATAAAATGAGCTAAAAGATGGGTGCAAAGTGAAAAGTATGAGAAATGCATAATATCTACATGAAAAAACAACTAATTTTTAAAAGTTCCCTCTCAAGAAAACAGTAAAATAATCAAGATGAAAATTTAATATTTTTTTATAAAAACTTTTTCATAATACCAAATAAAGAATATTTTAAAAATTAACAAGCTAAAAGTAAGAAGTAGAGAGAAAAGAGAACAAATATTATGAATTATAGTAGTTCAATCTAATGTCTACGTTTACTCTCTCAAATTAAAAGACTTAAGGCTCCACTAACTTAAATTTTACTACAACAAAATTTCAAGGTTAACTTGAAATATTTATAATTACAAATTTTAGTAAGCTAACTTGAAAACTCTACCATAACAAGTTTTAGTAAGCTAATTTGAAATATGAACCAAGTGACACAAAATTATTTCCCCATACAAGCTAACAAATGCTTGTAAATCCTCACATAAAGAATAAAAGAAAGTAGAATAAAACTCTCTCAAATCCAATGTAATTTTTTATAAAATATTAAGAGTAAATATTTAATATGAAGCTCTTTTAAAAAAATTAAATATGTAAATGATGTCACACCCTGAACCAAGACCCAAGGAGTGACGACATGATCCCGTAGCATAACCATCATTTCCCCATCTCAGAAAAATAATAATTATACTACAGGGGATTTTAAACTCTAATGCTCGTATAAAAATCCAATAACAGAAAGATATATAAATCAATAAATACAAAACCCTGGATATACACATGGATTCTTATACAATACATTTAGTATATTGCCAAATACTACAAATACAAAGGAATATGCATAAATATACAAGCTGCAGGAGTCCATCCAGAAGTCCAAGACACGAACCAGCTGCTGTACCTCTAATCCCGGTGCTCACCCTCTGAACTCGGACCTACGTTCATCAAATGATAAACGCTGAGAATAAATCTCAATGGTGCTAGGGAACACAAGCACATACAGCACAATAGACATATACGCAACCAATCCATACAGCATATAGTCAAGCATACAGCATATAGCTCAAACATCAGTAGCACAAGCAATACTGGCAATCTCATCCCAATCACATAGTCATGAATGCTCAACAGTCAATCGTACAATGCACTCGCCCTCGGTTTGGTGCCTCTCGCACTCTTTTTTGGAATATCTCATTCTATTGTCATATCAATTAATACCGGCACTTCTCGCACCTGTAGGAGCATCTCACTCCCTTCACCATATTAATTGATATCGGTATATCTCATACCAGTGGGAACATCTCACCCCTATCAGTTGACTCGGTACCTCTCGTACCCGGTACTTCTCGTACCTCATTTCCGCCACCCTTATTTCACTCCCTCATAATGATATGCTATGTCATCATTCATAATGCATGAACAAGCCATATAACAATATGACAAGCCAAACATCCAATAATCACAAGGCACGTTCCTTCCTGAAACCAAAAACCACAATCATAAGCATCCATGGCATAAACAAACATAATCATAGGGAATTCAATCCCCGAGCATCAGTTCTAGGCCTTACAGAGCCGTAGAACCACTAAAACAAGCATGAACAATAAACATCTAGCATAGACAATGTATAACTAGCACAAACCTGAAGAAAGAAGACCACTATCACAAGCTCATACTCCCGGTTCTATCAAGCTCTAGCCTCTAATCCACGCTCTCGCACTATCCCGGTGCTTCGAAGTTCTTCTATGGTTGTTTTCTTAGGGTTTAGGAGTGTTTAGAAAGGTTTAGGGTGAAAGATTATAAGGGAAAAGGGTTGATGTTTATCTATTAAAAAGGAAGATTTAAGTCACGTACGGCCGTACCACCACCCGTACGCCTGTACCCACCTAAAAAGCCTGACAAACCCAAAAACCTGCGAGCTGCGGTACGGCCATACCACCCTTTGGTATGCCCGTACGGCCTCCACTCTCATGATAAACCTGAATTCCTGCGAGCACATGTACGGCCGGACCACTCCTTGGTACGCCCATATAGCCTCTAGGAGCCCTAGCCCCCTGACTTCCCCTGCTCAGTACGACCGCACGGATCCTCATACGCCCGTACCACTCTCCAATCTCCTCTTCTCATACTCTAATACTCTCCCCAGTCACTTGAAACACCCACAACACATGAAATACATGCATGCAATCATCCTTACACCACGCATACACACCAATACACAGAGCAGCACATCATCACGAGGCACACACAGTCATAAAATACAGAGCACATACGCATGCATCATACCAAAACATGTATACATATACGTATACATCCAAGCAAGCATACACAACAATACTAAAACTCTTAGGGTGTCAAATGCGGGTGTAACAAATGATTACTTAAATTCACTTGAATGATGTTACAATTGTGTATTTTTAACTCAAAATATGTATAGATTTATACCTTAAAAAATACACATTATATTTCAAAATCAAAACAACTTTTCAAAGTTTGCTTGAAAAATAGTTTCTAGTTCATGATTTTAGCTATTATTATCAATTATGAGAATAAGAATGTTAAAAATTGAATTTTGAAAAATTAATTATTGAAATCTTTGTAAATCATATCTTTTAAAATCTTTTTATAACCAATTTGATTTTGAGCTTCATAGGATATTATTCTCAAATTTGTTAACAAAATTTTATAATACCTTAATGAGATAATCTTTTATAAAATCTTCAAATCTTCAAAATCTCCATATAATCTTCATGATATATTCTTGTAATTCTTTCACATTGATGAAAAATCTTGACTTTCACATAGAAGACCCTTGGTTGATTATATTCATTATCCTTCAAATTTATTTACATAAAAAGATAAATTTACAAAATAATCATTTAAGAAAAAATTAGTGCTAAAAATACTTCTCATAACTATAAAACATCTCATAAAATTTGAAAATATATTTTTTAAAAATAAGCATATATTGTTTCCAATAAAAATGATTTGATATTAAAATCCTCAAGTAAAATAACAATAATACAATTTAATCAAGAACTAGAGAGAGTCAAAACTGGAACATAAAAAATTTATATTGGTTTGGTCAATACATGTCTACATCCATTTACCTAAACAATTACTTAGGTTTCCATGAATCTTTCAACAAATATTATAACCATATAATCATAATTCTAATAGTAATCCAAGTGTTTTCCTAAAGGCTTACATTATGTCACATCCTCAATTTTGGTGCGTACAGTATTAATGAATAGGGTGATGAAATTATACCCTATACGATCGAAAATAGGGTGATGACGTGAAATTACAGAAAAATGTATATTTTGAGGTGAAAATTATAAATATTATGATAATGATAGGAAATATCTATCGAGATTTAGAAATGATGATAAGATGATAGTAGTTTGAGTCGAATGCGAAAAATAAGCTCGAACATGTAAAATCGGATCGAGCGATAAATTACACGTATATCGAGGTAAGAATATTTACGTATGCATGGAAATGTATGCAATTGAGGAATTAAGATAAATTATGATTGTATTTATGGTATGCATAATTTATAAATTAAGTATGATTAAGGATCGTATAAATGAATTATACGACTTAAAAATGTACGTATAATATATATACGTATAGAAATAATTATGGATTAGTGAATAATGGAATATTAAATAAGTATATTGAAATATATATATGAAAGATGATTGATTTAAAATAAGATTTAAGAAAATAGAAAAGAAAGTTTAATAAAATGGAAATTCATTTATGATGTCATAAATGAAGCTTGATGATGTAAGCATGATGTAAGCGAATGAGCTTAATTATG
>CANYBF011926623.1:0-13245 GCA_948192965.1 Dalechampia spathulata
ATGAAATCAAAACATGCTAACTTCACATGCAAGCATCATCATCCTAACACACATGCTACAACACATGAACATAACACATAATCAATGACAATATGATCATACTAAAACAGGATTAAACACATGATCAACAAAATATGAATATTAAAAACATGATTACTAAACATGATTACATACAACACATGTTAACAACAACACATATGATTACTAAACATAAATGACAACATATAACTAACACATGACTATTCAACACATCTGATTATTAAACATGAATCATGCATATGAATTCTAATCAACAAGCATGCATTAATAACAACACAAAAATCAAATCAAACAACACAATATTAACCAAATTATCAAAACACAAGCTATACTAATCAAACAAGCACGAAACTTACACAAACATACATGACATAACACAGGAAACATTCGGCAAACAAAATATTTTTCTGTAATCTTCTGATCATACCCTAACGGGTATGTCCTGTCCATGATCATACCCGATCGGGTATGATTCGTGCATGATCATACCTGATCGGGTAAGATCAGGCAGTCAACATACTAAATCCAATTTTAATCAAGCTCCGAATTGTTTACAGTTACAAACATGCATCAAACATACATTATACCACATGAACAGTATTTGGACAAATCAAAATCACATTAAACTCAACAAAACACAATCAAAATGCAATTAAATCAATTGAAAATCAAATGAAATCAAATAAAATCAACATAAAAGACAATAATGAGTTATAGATCATTACCTATGGTGTTTCTCCAATGCTCTTAATGATCCAAATCCGAAATCCAACAATGTTAAGGTAAAATCAACTCAAAATCAAAACAAAACTAATTAAGTTTTAGGTTTTTCATATTTTCAATCCAAAACTAATCAAAACAAGCTAGATTCTATATGTTTTAATCAAATTCAATCTAATTAGAAGCTCAGATGATGTTGCCAAATCGCATTCTTTTGTTAGAATTGAGAGAAAAAGGAAAATCAAAACCCTAACTCTTTTCTTCCTCCCGCCAAAATAACCAACTTTCAAATTATAACTGACTCTATGAACATACCCGATCGGGTAAACTAAAGAAGCGAATCGGGTAAACCAACTTACCCGAACGGGTAAGACACATGCCCAAACGGGTAAGACCAAACTTACCCGAACGGGTAAGAGTCATACCCGAATGGCCAAAGTCAGAGATACCCGAACGGGTATGAGACAAAAAATGACAAAAAGACACCGATCAACCCTAAACCAAACCCTGAACCGTACCAGGGTGAACCAGGAATGCCCGTGAAGGCAAACAATGATAGAATAAACCCGGTTCATCCCAATCGATCCGAGAAGCTCAAAATTTAGGGTGCGACAGTTTGGTAAACATTTTTCATATTGTTTAAATAATTCTCTTTTTCAAAATCATACTTTCGTAAAGAACTATGAACTTAAATCACTTAGCTTATAAAAGATCATAAATTAAAAAAATAATAATATAATCTTATTAATGCAAATAGAACACATGTTCATACACTTAGCCATAAGTTATACATGTTTGAAATACAACGCATGTTCTTTTTTTTTTTGCAATTTTATTTCATAATATCTTTACAATATAGAACTCTACATATAGCATAGGACCCATAAGTTATATCCATCATCCATGCTAGATCAAGCTCTAAGGATCTTTATTATCATGGTCTAGAAGCAGGGCTAAGTCCTCTTTACATGCTCCAAAAAGTAGGATAGCAATCATCCTTTGTTAAATTTTAGCGATGAACAAGGGATAATATATCTATGGTCATGTTGACCATAGACTCTAGCAGGACTATAGTCAACATTGGCTTTAAATCCTGTAATAGAATAAAATTGATGTATATTCTCACAGTCACATGCTATTTATACAACCAAAGACATGTCCATCTAATCTGACTCTCACAGACAGTTCTCATCCACTCAACCTAGTCATCAAAACTCAATGTCCTTGGTGGAAAACATGATACATATAAGCATGATACATGCAAATAAATGATAATTAAATTAAAATTTTTAGGTTAAGGAATCAAATTTTGGGTTGAGTTATTATGAGGGTATTAGGCATACATGTGTGATTATTGAATTCATATAAGGCATCTAAATGGTTATTAAATGCTAATTCATTATGATTGAAATGATAATATAATAATGAAGTACATTAGTAAGTTAAAATTAGGAATAATATTTTCCACTACTTTATCAGTTGTAAATTATCGTAAATGGTTGTTCATAGTATCTTCCATAATTAGCCATAATTGAGTTTGATACTCAATATTTATCAATTGATGAACATAACGGGTGAGGAGAGACTAATCAGCCATCAACAAGTGACATTTTACAATTCAATAGTTTTTATGTTATGTATGCAACTATTATAAGTAAGTGATAGTAAAGGCAATAATTTAAATTCATTGATTATGTGTACATATATTTAAGTATTATGTAAACTTTTGGAATGAATTCTTAAAATGTGCTTGTATTATTAGCCTATCCAAAGTAAGAATGCTTTATAGATGATATGTTAACCTAATGGCATGCCATAATTGTAAATCTTATACATGTTATTGAACATGTAGTACATGTAAAGAATACAGGTCCAAAAAGTGTTACACATATAGGAAATTATATTTAACTAGAATAAAAAATTGTAAACTTCTTTCACATCCTTTGTAGGATGATTAATAAATTTTAATTATTATGAGATTTATTAGTCATACTACCATAGCATGTTTAACCATTTGGGTGTGACATTTTACTAGTAAGGTCTCCAATGAACTAGTATCATATTGTTCATCCATAATTTTACCTTAAATATAACATGTCATAGTCAATGAGAATCACCTACCCCTTATAGGAAGTATAACATGTGTTGATCTATTTACATTAACAGTATCCATTCTTATTCATACCAAGATTAGAGATGATTTAGATATTGAAAATTTACATCTAATACAATATCATATTGTAAACACTTTACGAATTCAATCATCATACATACACATATAAACCCTCATACAAAATGGGGAAAACATTACACACATAAGCAAATGGTAATTAAATTAATTATTTTTGCTTAAAGAATGGAATTTTCAACTCAATCACTTGTTTTAGCATCCCAAAATTGAGTAATTAACATGTATAAGTTGTTTTTGCTCTTAAATTTTATATAATGTATGAATGTGAATAGTAAGAGGACTGTATAAATTATATAATTAAAAGAAAAATGAGGCAAACTAACAAGTAATAGAATCCAATCCTCCTCTGTCAAACAAGTATCAATAAGCAATTAAGTACATAAGGATAGTGGTGACACAAATTGAATTTATTAAATAAATGATCACCTTTCACACGCCAGTAGTGGGATTGTCAATATGTAGCCTTTCAGTGCACATTCATGCCCTTCTACTAAATAGACTTAATGGAATTGGTTGGTGTATCATTTTTTCTAATTAACCTTGATTCTCCTTCTCAACTCGTACTATCTTCAAATCACCAACTCATCCAACCATAAAGAAAATGAGATGTATTTTGCAAGATATAATGAAATACTTTTATGGATTTCAGGATTTTTTAAAGAAGTCATCTCGTTAGAACCTAGAAGATGGAATATGTAAGATAACATGAGAAACTTAAAAGGGCATTTAAGGATTTAAGGTCTTAACTAAATGACATTGTTTATATGCTTTTAATATTTTTCTAATAAAAAAATTAAAATACTTTATATAATTTTTATGTCATTCCATTATTTACATATTAGATAATAATTAATAATATCTATTTATTTCAAATTTATTATTTTTATATAATAATTAGATTATATCAATTATGATTTATGTATGCATAATATAATATCTAATTATCTATAATATATGAATGAAGGTTCAAAATACTAACATTTATAATTTAATAATAAATACTTTATAATTTAATAAAATTTTCATTTTCAACTCATTTTAAAAAATATTAAAATATAATAATTTATTATGTATTTTACAATGATTTTATCCAATATTTTTTAATAATATTACTTTTATGTGCATAATAAATTATAATTTATTCTTCAATTTGAATTTTTAATTGCATTAATTTATATTTTTTATTTTTGAAATTAATTAATATTACTATCAATTTTAAAAAATTAATAACCATTAATATCATATATAAATCCAATTCTAATTTTCTTATATACATTTTATACTTTTTAGAGAACATATTCCAATTGAAAATTTTCTAAATAACTATAAGATCTATATAATTTTGGAAGTGAAGATAATAATATTAATAAAACTTAATTATTTCATAAATAAAAATAATATTGATAGTATTTTAAAGTAGGAAAATAGAAATGAAATGGTGACAGAATTGGCTACAGATATAATCACTTGCTAAATAGCTACATATTTCATGATGACATAATATTCATAACTATGTAGCTGTGAAATTCATGATAGAATAATATTTGTTGTTATATAGCTACATATTTCATAATGGAATAATATTTATCACTATATAGCTATGGATGTTCCAACAGAATAATATATGTCACAATATAGTTATGGATTCCATGACAAATGGCCTAATCTATTAGCATTTTACCTTCTCATTGCTAATCAGTCAACAAACCATCATTATTTGGTAACAAATATGTTCCATAACAAAATTCCATAGCAATTTTGTTACTTTATTATAGTGCTTGCCTCAATCAACTTCTTATGATTAGTAGACTTCTTCCCAAGGTTAGGAGGAGTGAACCCCTTGCACTTCTCATTATATCATGAATTTGCACCAAGTTCCTTATATAGCATAAAAGATTTTGATGCTAGCTTGGTTGGATTCAAAATCTCAACTAAGTCACCGTTCTAATGGTTTAGAACCATAATTAATTCAAATTTATCATATTTTGAAGTTCCTACTAACTCATCCTCTAAGTTATCATACCATATGTCAATGGCATCAATATCAAACCCACGATCGACTTTGAACTTGATATGAGGTAGCACTATCGTTTTACGAGTGAGAGGCGACAAGGAGTTCATAATTAAGGTTTTTGACAACCTTGATTGAATTATATAGATGTAATTAGCCTTATGGTAGTTTTATAGTGGGTTTTTTTTATAGAGGGCTTGGATTTCTTAGGATATTCGAGATCATCTGAATCAATGAGAACTTAAATGACCTACTTGAGAGAATATTAATCATCCATACTATAGCCATAATATTGGTACTAATAATAGTAGGTTTTGGTATCTAGTATGACTTGTGGTAGTGTGTAGAAGTTTGGTTCTAGTGGCTTAATGAGTTTGGCCTTGAGAAAATACCTGAAATGCTTGCAAAGTGACATTCTAAGATTCATAAGTCTATAAGGCTACTTTGCGTTTTAGAGGATTTAAGATGGTGGTTGTGTGGTATTTATGTGCAGGGATTTATGCTATGTTTTTATATAGGTGGTGTTTTTAAATTTGGTAAATCAAGACTTATTCTTCTTCAAATCCTATGTTTACTTGATCCTCTAGCAGACCAAGTAGATGTCTTTAAAGTGTGAAAAGTCTAATACTTTACTTATCCTTGTAGAGTGGTAATGAATCGGTGATAACTTTATTGATTATATCTAACTCTAATGGATTTTATTTAACAAAAGCCATCTTGTCCATCCACCATTCAAAGTAATCCATGAAGGATTCATTGTGTTTCTGTTTCACCCCTTCTAGGTCAACCAAAGCGATATCAAATCGAGACTTAAACCCATATTATTTATAAGAAGATGTGTAAAGAGGCTTCTATATAGTCAAGTTTGCCTTATTTAGATTATGATATCATGACATGATCATTAATTTATTATTTATTTATTTATTTATTTATTTGTAGTTATTAGAATAGGTATAGTTAAGGGTTTCAATTAAATTATGCATATTTATAATAGTTTGATTAAGAAATTTATAATGATATAAATTATGTAGTGATGATGAATAGTCATAAAGAGTATAGTTTTATATTTACTAATTAATTAATTAATGAATTAATCTTCATAGAAAATATTATAAAAATGAATTGCCATCCTATTAATTAAAAGTATAGATTATGAATAGATAATACTACAAGGGGGTAAACATAATTTAAAATAATAAATTACATATGAATATTCAAGCATTTGTATAATTAATCTAATGGATTATATAAACATTTCATAGATATATATATCCTATACTAATATTTTTCCCATGTTAGTTAAATAAACTTACCAAATATATTATATTACTATTTGGAGGATTATATTGACTTTATAAGGTGATACTAGCAAATAAACCTCGTTGCTTAAGAGGAGAATGAATTGGATGTGGTTCATCAATGGAAGATTTCCACCTTGGGTAAACATCCTTGATATATAAGAATAATCATGAAGTAAAGATATAGAAACACTTATAAAATTCAGCTACAGCTTAAGTTTTACATGGTATAAAGAAAGAAGGGAAGGTGCGGTCCTCTTAAGTATAATTAATTAAAGGAATCCATGAGATGGACATTTCAATGAGTTGATATAGGATTAAAGTTAATTCTTTTAAAAGATAGGGTAAGTCCATGATGATCTGATATGCTTAATTATCAGTTATCCCTATATATGTTATGTTAAGATGAGAAATATTAATTAAGGCCATGAGCTTGTGTGTGGAAGATTAGAGGTATGCATGTATATTGAGTGTATGAATAAATTATGCATAATCTGTGATGGTGTTGTTACTTTATCTAATAAATTAGGTGTATGTACATGTGAATTATTCCATTTAATAGTGCAAAAGGTATGCATTCATAGCTACGATGAGATGTTAGCAATTATGCCATTTCTTTTGTTTATTTAAATACATAAACAATTTAAGTGTTGCATAAGAAATGGAATAAGAAACACTAAGCTGTGAAGTGAATTTATTTATCTTTATAATGAAATAATTGAAGTAAATATATTGCATAAGTGATATTTAATGCATGATTAGTTATTAGCAATATTAAAGTATGAAAAAAACCTAATGGGATCATGAATCTATGTGCTGTTATGCAATGGAAGTAATAATTATATGCTAAGAATTATGTATGAAATTAATAAGCTTATAGTAAACATGGATAGTGGATTGAGTACCTTGAATGTATCCTTGTTTGGAAATATTAAAAGTGAGAGTAAAGATGTGTAGAGGGGGAACTAGATGATGCATTGTTAATAACCATGGAAAATAAAATAATTAATTGTGTTCCATGCCATGCACATGATTATGCATGTACATGTATCACATGACTTGCACATGCGTTACTTAACTGAAGGATAATGGACATGTTATTGTCATATGCCTAATTAGGGTTTTGGGATGTGTTAGACATGTCATATGTTGACTGGATTAAGTCAGCTTATGTGTCATAACACATAAGCTGTCTAGTTAGCCTTAGTGTCACCTAAGTCCTATTAGGTTAATTAAAATGTGATTTTAGGTTTACAGAAACATATCTTTCTGCCTTCTTCTTCTTTCTTGTATTCTTGTAGAGAAAAGAATAAGAAAGTCTAAATCAAGCATGAGCTACATAATTTAATCCTTCAAGAGCAAGCTCATTGGATTTGATTCAAGAATCTCTTTTCTCTTTTATTTTTGTTTCTATAAGTCTTTGAAATAAATTTTGTAATTTTGATTACTAATTTGGTTCTCTACTTGATTGGATTATTTGGAGGTCTTCTATATTGGGGATTAGAGAAGCTTGCCATAACTTTTATGAAAAACAAGATTAAAGAAGATCAACTTTTATATAAGTTATCTTATGCCATATCCTCTTTAATGTGTTTTAATAAGTGATAATTGCATAGATCCATGAAAGAGGTGCTTTATAAAAATTTTTAAATGTTTTTATCACCTGTTAATCATATTTTTTTCCAACATCTTGTCTATCATGAAGGCCAAGAGAATGAGGTCTGATTTGGATTTTGATAAGTTCTCAGTTTGAGCTATTAAGGGGTTGCCTACTAAGTTCAAGCTCATAGAAGTTTCCAAGTAGAGCAAGGTTGGGAATCCAAAGAATCATCACAAGACTTACATGATGATGATGAGCTCTATAGAATTTTTAGATGAATAGATAGTCTAACTTTTCTTTATCTTATTAGAAGTACCAGCACTGGCCTAGTATCACAGTCTTAGTAAGGCGACCATGGTTAAGTAAAAGTCTCGCTACATTGCTTTCTGAAAGTAGTACGAGTTAAAATCTCAATTTAATGTCACTCTACTGGATCTAGAAATGGTTAAGCAGAAAGTTAATAATTATTTCATGGACTACTTTAGCTGATGGATGGATAAGGTTGCACTAGTCAATAAATGCCATCTAAGTCATATATGATCAACAAACTTATTATAGGGTCGTAGCCAATATACCAGGATAAGCTAAAGTATCAGAATTTTCATACTTTCAAGGACATCTACTCAATCAGCCAATGAATTGAGTAGATCGAAGGGTTGAGGAAGAAGGAATCTTCCTTTATTAAACCCAAAACCACCACATACACCCAAACACAACACAAATCACATTTTATAAATGCCTAATAAACACCAAACCCCATACTCTAAAACACTACCCAGTCATAGAGGTACTCAAATCTTGGGATGCCACATTCTAAGTTTTTAGGTGTCTTTTAAAAGCCAAATTCATTAAATCACTTAAGCATAACTTCTAAACACCACCCTTAGACTCATTAGACACCAAAACTTTCTATCATTACTACCAGTATCATAGCCACAACACTAATGATTGCCGCTCTCTTTGGTAGGTCCTTAAAGACTTCATTGATTCGAGTGAGCTTGAAAATTTTAAGAAATCTAGACCATCAACAAAAACAAACACATTGCCTAACTAATACAAGGCTAACTGAACCTATATTATTCAGTTTAGGTTGCTAGAATCCTTGGTTCTTAACTCCTTCTCTCCCCTCAACAGTGAGAAGATTGCTCAGTTACCTGCTATCAGTTTTCAAACCCAATGCTATTGGCACCATTGACATATTGTATGATCAATATAGGATAAGTTTGTAAGTACTCCAGATTCATCTAAGTTTGAATTGGCCAAGATTTAGAAGTTGAAGATAGGTGAGTTGGTTAGGACTCCTAAGGTAGCCAAGCCTGTACCTAAGGTTCCTCAATAGGAAATAGGGTTGGGTGCTAATAAGATGTCTTTTTGAGTTGTAACATGACCCAAAGTTGTAAGGTGTTCACTCCTCCCAACCTTAGGAAGAAGTTGGATGCTCCAAAGAAGCCTACCAAGGCTAGACCCACTATTGATGAGACTAGTTCAAGTAGTGCTCTAGCTCTATAACATGCTGATAAGGGTAAAGAGGTTGTCAGCCTAAGAATGTCATCATCAAACAACATAAGTATTTTAGACTTAGTGTTATCCTCCTAATAACATCGATGGGCCATCGTTAAGGCACTCTCCAGCATGATGATTTCTCCAGTTGCCTCTACCTTCAGCATTAAGAGTTATTGGTGAACCAAGAATTATAATCCAACATGATTACTATCTCAAATATAGATTTACCGGCCAAGTGTATCTATCACAATAAGGCATTCTTCATTAAGGTGCACTTTATAAACTTCTCCACTTCTTACATCATAGTGGATGATAATTTTGGCATCAATGTCTATCCTCTCAAGGTGTTGCCCAGGCTCATGGTTCACCTTTTAGACTTAAAGCCATCTAAGACTATCATCAGGGTATATGATAATTATAAATGTGAGTTTACTGGCACCTTCATTGCCACTATGATAATTGAGCCAATCAAGTTTGTGGTAGGGTGCATAATTCTTGACATCCCAGTGTCATTTGCTTTACTATTAAGCTGGTTATGGTTTCATCCGCTAAGTGGTATGTCATCCACCTTGTACTAGAAGATTAAGTTTTGTATGATGAAGGTATGGTTACTATTATTGCTAATGATAAGGTTTCCTTGGCCTGCATGAGAGAGGATGTCTATCTTATCACTAGGTTTTAGATCTTCGTTGTTAGAGAGCTTGAGACATACTTTTACCAACCGAGTCCTACATGGAGAAGATGTTGTGCAACATGAACTTTATACCTAACAGGGGTCTAAGTTGGTGCCAACAGGGTCCGATGGAGTTCAACATCCCCATAATTATGTAGGATTAGAGATATTTCATTAAGTTCCATCCCTATACTTTAGATAAGCTAGAAGATTGCAAGAAGGTTACCTTTATTCGGGAGAGATGTAGTATGATTGTACTCTCAAGTTGCATAATTTAAAAGACTTCTTTTATCAGTAGTTTACCATCTTTGGTGATATTTGTGATCTATCAACCTTAAGAGCATCCAAGAAGGTTGCTATCACTTCTTCCACCCTTAACCATAATGATGACTTACAAGTCTTTGATGATGTTACCAATCTCACCATTGGTTGCCTCAAGCCAAAACCCACTGTAGTTACTACACTAGAGACCAAGCTACAGAGTTTGTATATAGGAGATCTACTTCTTTAGAAAGTCTATGATGATATTGCCACTTTAATAAATAACACTTTCATGAGCTTTTGTATGAGGATGATGATGACCTTATTTTTGTACTTTTTAACGATGATGTAATCCCTTTAAAGTATAATGTAGTGAAAAATAGTTTTTCTTATGTTTGTGATATGTATTTTTATGGTATTGTGCATAAACATGAGCATCACATGAACATTTTTTACATTAATGTATCACATATAGAAACTATTAACATTAGCATAAATCTCAAGCCCAATTCTCTCAAGATTACATCCAATTTAACCTCTGATAAGAGAAGAAAAATCATCTGAGTGTTAAAATAGTATATAAAAGCCTTTTTTCTAAGCTATAAAGACATGTCGAGTGTCAATAAAACTGTAGCAGAACATAAAATTCCTATCAAATCTAAGTTTAAGCTAGTTAATCAGAAGCTACATTGGCTCCAACCAAAATGGGCTTAGAAGGTTAAGAAGGATATCTAAAAGTAATTAGATGCTAAGTTCCTCAAATGATTGACTATTTTAAGTGGTTGGCCAATGTTGTTCTAGTTTCCAAGAAAGATGGCAGGGTCAGGGTTTACATAGACTATAGGGATTTGAACAAGGCATATCCAAAGGATGACTTTCCTTTGCCTTATATTGATGTGTTGGTCAATAGTGTAGCTACTAGTGCTATGTACTTCTTTACTATGAGGTTTTTAGATACAATCAGATCCTCATGGCTATTATTAAGAAGGTGAAGATAGCTTTCATCATGGAATAGGGAACTTATTACTACAAGGTTAAGCCATTTGGTCTAAAGAATTCAGGTGTTGCCTATTAGAGAACTATAATAACCTTATTGCATGATTCAATCCATAAAGAAGTTGAAGTCTATGTGGATGATATAATGGTGAAGTCTCCCATCATAGAAGAGCATACATATGCTCTTGACATATTTCTCATACAGGTTAAGAAGTACAAGCTCAGGTTAACTTGAAGAAGTGCACATTTGAGGTGATGTCTTATAAGTTGTTGGGTCATAAAAATAAGGAGACTGATATTGAAGTAGATCCTGACAAGGCAAAGTTGTTTTATGAGGTTCCTATTCTTAAAACTAAGATTGAAGTCATGTGATTCTTAAGATAGCTCCAATACATTAGCAAATTCATTGTTAAACTCACTACTATATATGAGCCCATTTATAACCTCTTGAGGATGAACTAGGCTTTAGTTTAGGATGAGAACTACCAGTTTGCATTCAAGAGGGTGAAGCATTACCTCTCCAACCCACCCATTATATGGACGCCTCAATTGGGGAAGCCATTGTTACTCTATTTAGCCTTAAAGGACGAGTTAGTGGGTGTTATGGTTGCTCAAGAGAATGAAGTTGGAGTTGAGTGATGTGTGTCAAATTGCATGATTGTTCTAGTAATTTTAGTTATTTTTAATGTTCCAATTATTATGTTTCTGCTTTGAATTAGTAGAATTTGATGATTTTATTAAAGTGTGTAGTAATAGGGAAGCAAACAAAGAGAAGTGAAGAGCTTTAGGGCATTTCAAGTCAAGTCACGATCGTGATATCCAAAGTCACGATCGTGACAGAAGTAATGCAAGGAAGACACCCTTGAGAAAAGTCACGATTATGACATTCAATGTCATGATCATGATAGAAGCTAAGCCAGGAGGAGCAAAGCCAAACCAAGTTAAGTCACGATCATGACATTCAAAGTCATGATCATGAAAGAAGGATTAAAGCCCGAGCACATTCAAGCAAGCAAGTCACAATCGTGACTTGCAAAGTCACGATCATGACTTCTCAATTATGAGCCATTTAAAGTACAAAATCTATAAAAGATTGAGGGGGAAAATATGATCCATGGGGGGAACAAAAATAAAAATCTTTAATGGAGACCTCATGGGTAAAGCAATCAATAAGATGGATAAAAATACAAACAAAAGGGAGTTAAAGCTGGAGGACCCTCACTCAAAGCATAAAAAGAGGAGGATGGCATCTAGGGCTACAACATTTCATCATCTACACCAGTAGCTTATGGGTTTTATTTTAGCAATTTTGTATAGTGTTCTTCTTTATTCTTCTTGTGTCTTCTTTCTCAGCCATGAGTGGCTAAGTACTTTATGTAGGATTTGAATTCTGAATCTCTTTTTGGGATAGCTATTATGTTTATGCTTGCTAACATTGCTATGAATGTTTAATTCTAAAGTTTGATTTTGGGAACAAACCTCTACTGTGTAATTACAATGAGAGTTGGATTATAGAATGCTTGTTCATTGTAGGATGTTCAAACCTAAAGGTTAGTCCTCTAATTAATTACTTAAGCTCTGTGATTACAGTGAGAGTTGGATCATGGAAAGCTTACTCATTCTGGTTAGGGTAGTGTGTAAGAGAATTCTTCATACCTTTAACCCATGTATGATTATTGGATAGTCTACCTTATTAGAGGACCCTGATTGTGACTAAGGAATTCTAAAGATTAGAGTGAGGTTTAGTTGATTTCACCTCGAGAGAGGGAATTTGATGCGGTAGGATATCTTGGGTAGCAATAAGCACATGTGCGGTTATCCTAACTTGGTGATGATGATTTCAAGTCCTATGTTTCACATCAACTATTTTACTCTTTAATTCAAATCCATTTTTATCTTTCTACTTGTATGTCTTTGCAACGATCTACTTCCAAAACACCAACCTCTTATTCT
>CANYBF011926914.1:0-18762 GCA_948192965.1 Dalechampia spathulata
TCCATTCTTATTAATACTATGATCAGGGATATTTAGATATTAAACATTTGCATACAATAAGAATCTCATTCCATAAACTCTTTATGGATTCTTTTGCACTGTTCCAATATCATGGACTTCAATATATAGTTTAATACTCCAAGTAAAACAATTTCATTTAAAACATTGTACTATATAATGAATAATGCCTTTATTAATGAAAACGTATAGTATAAATACACATGATGCTCTAGAGCATACACTAACAGAAGATGCATTTCCATTAATAATCTTAGAAACATTAAGTACAAAGAGTCTCTGATTACAATATCCTTTTCCCACAAAAACATTATTCTTTATCATTACAATCTTATTAAATTCAAATGACACTTTAACCCTAACTTTCCCTAATAAAGCCACAGATATTAAATTTTCTATGTTAGGCACATGAAGTATATCATTTAGAGTCAATGCCTTGCCAGATGTAAGCTTGAGAAAAACTTTTCCTTTGCCAAAGACAGCAGCTATTCGGGAATATCCCAAGTAAACATATTCTTCTCCTTCTCTTATGACATTATAGGAGGTAAAGACATCTCTATTTGCATAAATATGCTTGGTAGCACCAGAGTCTACCATCCAATCTTTTACATTGACCACTAGGAGAGCTTGAGAAATGACCGCTGCAATAATATCATCTCCTTCAACCAAATTTACCTTTAGTGGAGGAGGATTGTCAAGTATTGCTCTCTTTCTACACTCAGGTGCATGATGTCCTAGTCTTTCCACATACAAAATAAATTCCTTTCTTTTTGAAACTAAGATTAGAACTTTGAGGAACGTAATCAGGTTTCTTAGCGTACCTATTGTGTTGCCTTTTATCCTGCACCAAGTGTACTTTTGTGATGAATTCATTTACTTTTGTTAATTTTAACTCCCTCTTATTTGTGTCTTCAATAATGATATGGGTGATAGTTCTGCTAAAGAAAGTTACTTATGCTTATGTTTCAGTTGTTGTTTGTAATCCTTCCACAATCCTGGTAGCTTCTCGATCAATATTCATGCTATAAATTCTTCTAGAATAGTTATGTTTTCAGCTTTAAGATCTTCTAACAGCTTGTAACATTGGTTAATTTGACTTTCGATGTCTTTGTCTTCCACCATCTCCTATTTGTAGTAGTTACTAATTACAAAATTTTGTTTTCCAACATCTTCAGTAATATATTTGGTGATCATTGAATCCCAGATTTCTTTCGCTTCTTTGTAGGAGTAGTAAACATCAAATAACTCATTTGAAAGAGTGCTGATGATAGCGTGCCTGCATACTTTGTTCGCATAAATCTAAGCCTCCTTATGTTTTGGATCAGCTTCTTATGGTGGTTTAGCAGTAGTAAGGGCCGCAGTAACTCCATGCATATCAAGCACTGTAGAAATTCTTTCTTGCCACCTTTTGAAGTTTTGTCTATTGAAAACTTCAATTTTTGAAATGTCAAGCAAAGGCTTTATATAGGGCATACCATAGATCATGACAGTCAATGGAGGTGATTGCAATCCTGTAAACACCGAAACACCAGTTA
The DNA here is from genome assembly GCA_948192965.1 of Dalechampia spathulata. Taxonomy (NCBI): domain Eukaryota; kingdom Viridiplantae; phylum Streptophyta; class Magnoliopsida; order Malpighiales; family Euphorbiaceae; genus Dalechampia; species Dalechampia spathulata. The sequence goes on from CANYBF011926914.1 coordinate 1,554, forward strand.
TTAGTACCGAAATGTTAGCAGTAGCAAAGGATAGTGTGGCAGTAGTGACAGGAATAGCTCCAAGGGTAGCAGATGTAGAGGCAACGACAATAATAGTAATCATGGAAGAATTTGGAGGTATAGGTATATCCTTTAAGAGTGTAAAGAAAAATAAGTGGAAAACAGGTTATGAGAAATAATTGTAACTTGAGTCAAGTGAATGCACTGCCCTTAAAGGATATTTTTGAATATTAGTAATCCTCCCAGGGTAAAATGAGCTCGTTTACTTTGAAAACGAGGAAGCAGGAACATCAAAGTGATGATCGAGAGAAAACCTGAACTAGCAAGCTCACTTTTAGAGAAAAGGAAAGCAAGTGAAGACGAGAGGAATGTTTTGCTTTTGTATGTTTAACTATGAAGTGAACGCAAGTATTTATAGAAATTCGAGAAGAAGTAAACGTTAAAAGAGTTGATGGAATCTTGGAAGTTGAACGTGGAAAGATGTTAGGACATGAATATAATGTATAAGAGGGAGTCAAAGTAAGACTTGGAAAAGTGGAGAAAAAGAAGGGAAAAAGACATTAATATAATGTATAAAAGGGAGTCAAAGTAAGACTTGGAAAAGTCTTATGGAAGAAATTTTTTTTAAATAATTTAAATAAATATTTAAAAATAAAAATCACGAACTGAGTTAGATATTAAGACCTAACAAATTGACGATACTCGCGTCCGCAGGCTGTACCCAAGGGGGTGGAAATCCACCTAAATTGGGCTTGTTGGCCTAATCTCAGGTGGGTGAGGCCTTGCCTACCACCAAGCTTTTTAAGAACCCAAGTTTGCAATACCATACTTAAGCCCAATTTTAATGTCATAGGAAAGAGATGTGGGATTTGCTTGTCTTTTAGAATAGTTAGTCATTGAGTTCCAATAGAAACTACACAGTTAACTGAAGTAGTGAGGAGGATCATAGCTAATGAAGGAGAAGAACAAGAAAAGGAAGTGAAGCAAGCAATAGAAGCATTAGAAATCCTTAAAGAGGAGCTCAAGGGAAAGAAATATTTTGGAGGTGAAGAAGCAATTGGATTTGTGGACATTATGTTGTGTTGGATAACCATATGGCTTCCAGTGATAGAGGAAACTGCTTCTATTAAATTACATGACCCTCAAAAATTTCCTCTTCTAGAGAAATGGAAGCAGAATATCCTGGAGTTGTTTGTTATCCAAGAAACTATGCCTCATTACCACTTGCTTCTTCAATTCTTTTCCACGATGCGTCAGGTTATGCTTACTAATTCTACTGTTGCAAAATGAGATCAATCTTTTTTACCCTGAAATTGCTTGGCTACCTTGATGATATTGAATAATTTCAAGATGACTATGAACTTTTATAAGTTGTCAGAATGAAAATCAATTCAATTCAATAATTATATATTTATATAAAATTATATTGATATGTTAATGATATAAAAAATCATTTTTATTTGTATTAAATTTTTAACATACAAATCTATTAGACCCAGGATTTTAATGTGTGTATTTTGTATGAGTCAATTTAAGTTATTTGTAATTTAAAATCATTTTTCTCTATTTGGTATGGGCGTACCTGTTTCGGCACCAATTCACTTTGTTGTGTGGTACGGGCATACAGCTGATCGTACCAAGTTAGCTTTGTTTCCTTGAGTTTGGTATGGGCATACCTGTTTTAGTACAGGCATACCAATTCACTTTGTTGTGTGGTATGGGCATAAGATTGATCGTACCAAGTTAGCTTTGTTTCCTTGAGTTTGGTACGGGCATACCATTACTCTCAGAAATTTCGTTTATCAGTAAATCTGTTTTGGTACGGGCGTACCAATAGGTGGTATGACCGTACGTTTGCTCACAGGAATTTTTCTTGTCAAGAAAATTCCTGTTTGTAATTTTTCTCCGTTTAAAATCATTTTTCTCTGTTTAATTTATTTGTAATTTAAAATCATTTTTCTCTGTTTGGTACAGGTGTACTTGTTTTGGTACGAGTATTCCAATTCACTTTGTTGTGTGGTACGGGCATACGGTTGATCGTACCAAGTTAGCTTTGTTTCCTTGAGTTTGATATGGGCATACCTGTTTTGGTACGGGCATACCAATTCACTTTGTTGTGTGGTACGGGCATACAATTGATCGTACCAAGTTAGCTTTGTTTCCTTGAGTTTGGTACGGGCATACCATTACTCTCAGGAATTTCGTTTATCAGTAAACCTGTTTTGGTACGGGCGTACCAATGGGTGGTATGACCGTACGTTTGCTCACCGGGATTTTGCTTGTCAGGAAAATTCTTTTGGTACGGTTATACCAATAGATGGTATGGTCGTACCTGGTTCCCGTATGTTTTTAAATTATGTCTTTTTAAATCGGTACGAGCGTACCATGTCAGGTATGGCCGTATGCGACTTTCCAGAAAGGCTTTAAACCCTTTCTAACAGTTTTATTTTCATAGAGAACGTTATTACATTTTCAATCTAACGCTAGTTTTGCAGAGCAAAGTTCCCTGTGAGCTTCAATCTTCATTTGCAAGTAAGTTTACTTGTTGTATTGTAATTCAAGCATTGTAAACTCTATCTTCATTGTATTCCCACAACCTAAGTGTTAGGTTTTGTATTTGTGGGTTGGTGTGAGATTAATATTTAGGGCATTAGTTTGTAATTGAGAGTTTAATTGCTGTGAGATTGCAATTGTTGTAAAGGTTTGAGTGTCAACCTAAAAATACTGGAGTTAGGATTCATTTGAGGAATCATTTGTTGTAATAATCAATTGAGATTAGTGTAACCTTAAGTGGAAAACTCAGGAGAAGTGAACGTAAGAAAGAGTTAGTGTCGAATCACTATAAATCGTACGTGTTGCCAATTCCGTAAAGATTTCAAAATCTATTTATAATATGATTATCAGTCAATTCATAATCTTTTTTAATGTCTATGAGTTATTATTATATATTTATATCATGTTAGTTCATTAAGTTGAACTATTTATTTTTTAGGATATTAATGGACTACTTGTAATATCAAATATTATATACACAATAATTATATCATATTCTTTCAAGTATTATATCGTATTAATGGACTAGTTCATCATGTTCTTTTTTCCTTTTTTTAACGGAACTAATTTTTTATATCATGTTCAAGTGACATATAAATCTAGATCCACATGATACACAATCAGTTAGAATTATCACTTTTAAATCCAATCATTCATGTGACTAATCTAATATTTTTGCATATCATTTGTTCTCACTCCCACCCATTCAATTCAATTAATCTCATTTTCGTGCAAAAATTATTAATTTGCACTACAGCTAAGGAATGACAGCTTAAATATAAAGAATACTTGACTGAAGCTAACTAAAATTAATTAGCAGGAACCTTTTTTAACGGCCTATTCCACGTTCAGTAGTCGTAGATAATACACTGAAACAGAGGTAACAGCCAATTACAATTGACTTCAAAGTAAACCCCAAAGAAAAGAGACCAACGCAAATCAAAAGCAGTTTTTAATGGTAAAGACTTCAACAGAACCGGTATAGACTTGATAACAACAATCAAACTGGTATAGACTTGATATGACTTCTGGGAAGCACAAATCCAGCTCGTCTTTCCTCGAATGAATATTCAATTTCTTCAGCAACTTGTTCTGCTGGATTAGCACCATATGGCACTGGTAGAATGGCTGGGGTGATAACTGTCTGCATTGGGATAGACACTGTTAAAGGTGTTGTTGGAACAGGGATCGGCATTGCCTTCGGAGTTCGATTCTCTTCATCTGCCATGGTTGATTTCTTCAACGGAGTTGTAAAAGGCAGTTCATTGGCTGTGACCGTCTTCTTGATGGTCTCAACCTGTGCTGCTGCATCTTCTAATATATTTGCTTTCGACGATCCTGTGGAAGAAATAGGTGAGAACGGTTTCCGCAGCATTGGTGACTCTGGTTCATGAGAATTTACAGTGCTGAAGGGATGTTTTTTAGCAGGAAGACCAGCAATATCCAACCCTCGCCTACCTATAAATATAAAGCAGTCAAAACAAATGAATGAAAAATTAAACAGACATGATGAGGCGACATTTTACTATTAACTCTATAATACAGAATATCTAACTGTCACTCACAGCATTCTTAGTTCTTAAATTTTAAGTTAAAATTGAAGTTCACGTTAAAGCTGAATAAAAGATGCATGCAAACAGTAAGCTTTTTGATATTTTATGTTTTCCTCAATAAAGTTATTCACAAAGCACTTTTGAAAGTTTTTGATATAATCATCGCTTGGCATTTAAAAGTTCTCTCTATGATTTTTATGTATTAGATGAGGTATGGAAAAATGCGTACAGAAACAAAAAGTTTAGATGTTTTGCTATCGTTTGAATAGAATTATTGTATTATAATTTCTGTTATTTTGGATGCAAGCTTTAGCTGACGATCAATAGAAAAATTCAAAGAAGCAGAACCTACTTCTTCAAAAATCAACAATTAGAAAAAAAGTGAAGAAGAACCAGTTAGTCTTCTTTCCAGACCCAGGAGATTGACGAGCCGTTATCGCTCAGTTTCAGTTTTATCATCTTCAACAAAAGCCAAAAAAAAAAAAAAAGAGGAGAATAAAGGGAACATTAAAAATATTTAGCAAAGATCTTATGAACTGCTAACATATTAGAAAATCTGTTATCTTCATATTGTAAACAAAACTCACCAGCTGATAACGCTGCATAGCCATCATCCTGCCGGTGATGTAAAGAATCATGTTGATTCAATCGGTCAAGCTTCTTAGCATGACGAGAATGGGGTGTAGCCTTGTTGGAATTGGTTGAATCAGGTTTAGGAGTTTGGAGCATTGTTCCCCCAAGAGAGAGTCTTCTGTTGCTTGCACCTCCAGTTGAAACTCTGGTAGCTTTTTTGACACATTGAGGTTTTGAAGGGCTTGGTTTTGACCCATATAATGCCTCCTGCTCTGCTATCAGCTGTCCCTGCAATTTTTTCTGATCCTATAGCAGAGAAACAAACCAGGTGGCTAACAAAATTAGCACATTAGATGAATATATAAACATCCAGAATTGCAAGCTAATGCAATCAGACTTGAAACCCTTCGATTTGGTAAGCTAGAGTGTGATGTGCAAGTAAAAGGCAGGTCCATACCCTCTGCCTACGCCTTTCTTCTTCCTTTTCCTGCCTCAATATGGTATATTCTTCAAGCATTGAAAGAAGGCGAATCTGGAAAATTATGAAGAAGTTCAGCTAATTTTCTGCATAAAATTAAAGAAACTACATGCACCCAAGAAATAGGTGAAACCTAGAAGACAGGACCTAAGCAATAAGTACTGAACTTACACCATCGTACAAGAACTGAATGCCCCTATCCTTCTCCCATGCCATGGTTTTTGAAGCCAGTGCCTCCACCATGCCTACACCAACATAAAGCAAACTTGCCATGAGACAATAGCCTAAACCATGATCATGATAATGATGGTATGTTGACAGGGATAAAAGGATATTTAAAAAACCAAGCAAAAGCAGCCAAAATAGATGAATAAAGTGGCAATAAATTATACCAAAAACAGAACTTTTCTAAGATTAAAGCAATCAACCACAGGAAAGCATATACCTGGCAGTTTATTAACCAAAGCGCGAGCTTTCTCAGCACGCTTAAGAGTAAGATGAGCTCCTCTTCCAGCATTATATCGGTTCTCATCCTGTACAAAAGCCGCCAAAAGACAATTAAAAAGAGAACTAGGAAACGGAAGCCAAGGCCAAACATGTAAGATGATCTGGAAACCCAACCCTATTATACTCCTCAAGCCAGCATTCCTCTTCGCATGCTGCCAACCATTTCTCAACCTTTTCAAGTATTTCCTTCCTGCTAAGTGCTTCTTCTTTAACATTACCTATTTGATGTTCAATCTGTTCAAGTACACTACTAGGATCCACATTTCCTGCAACATTATGGGCAAGATAAAGTTGAGGTGACTTTTACATCAGCAATAAGAAGTTACAGTGACATTTAACCAAGAATAGTACCAGAATCTATGGCTTCTATGGCATAATCTATTGCAGTCTCTGCTTCAGCGATCATATGGGTCTTTCGACAGATTTCTTCCAGCTCTGACCTCTTCTTCAGAACAAGATCTTTCATCTTACTTGATTTCAACTCTTCCAACCGAGAGACTTCTGCCTCAACCTGCAAATCAAACTTTAAGAGAACAACAAAGGGAGAAAACCAAAATAAATAAACATCAACAGAAACAAACAAGCCTTTATGACTGCTACCCACATAATTGATGAAATCCACAGATAAAGTGTTCGGTTCAGTAATTTCATGTTCTGAGGCAGCTATGTTACAGGTAACATTCTGAAACATCTGCTGCTCTTCAATAGGAGTATCCATCAAATGCCATAACTCCAACATTGTTGTTGCAAGATCTTGGAGCTGTTATCAATGAAGTCACAAAATGAACATAAGAGAGGGGGGATTGGGTGGGGAACGCCTTTTGGATCACATATCAGCTCAAACAAACACCAATACTACCTTCTGCATTCTTTGCATTTTGACCTCTCGCAACTTAGTTATTTCCGTGGCTAAGTTCTGAATGGTAACCGTACTTATGTCCCTTGATCCTTCAGCATGGCCAAAACTTGGGTGAACTTCAGTTGCAGTTTGCTTGAAATCAATCCCAAGCACTAAGCAAAGTGAGTCTAAAGTATCTAGATGCTCCTGAACCTGCTTCAGGCGATCACTCTAAAGGGAGAAAAAACAGTCAGTAACATATGATGCATAAAGGCAAAAAAATTGCGGATGAGAAAATAAATAAACTAATCCAAAACCTTCTCTTTCTGAAGTGTATGCAGCTGCCTTGTCAATTCTTCTAGTTTTCTCAAGGAAAGATCAGTTTCATCAACAAATACAATATCAGCAGATCCATATATCTCGTTTGAGATCTTCTGTATTTCCTCTAGAACTTCAAGGAACTGATTTTTTCTGTCTGATTTCCTCTTTCGCATCTCCTCAAGTTGTGGAATAATTTTTCGAAGTTCTTCCTTCAAGCTTCCAACATTTTGATCAGCCTGAAATCATTCCAGATCAGAGGGGGAGGGGGAGAAAGGGCGCACATCATTCAAGCCATTATAGACCCAAGCCAACCTAACCAAAGTCCAACTCTATCTAGAAAATTGCTTTATACGCTAACACGCTTCATGTTAGTTTCTAGTATAATTATATAATCATGGGAATTCATATTCAATAATTTCCAACATGATGAATTTACAATATAATCACTAACTTCCCTTCACTACTCGTTAAAAGATTTAGTCAGAATCAATAGAAAAATAAAGCCAATGTTACTTAATTCCAAGTTCCAACCTGCCTAATGTGAACGGGTCGCTCCCCCATGGAAGAGCAAATAGCAGCAAGCTCAGCTTCTGAATCAGCAATAGCTTGTCTAAGCTGAGCTCTATTCCTGTTAGCATGGTCCACTTTTCTTCTGTATACTTCAAGACATTCTTGTTCAAGCTCAAGCAACATCTTATCCCTATCTTCATCTGCCTCTCCGACCTCATCCCATATTATCTGATAACAATTACACAAAATAGAGTAAGCAAAAATATCAAAAAGAAAAAGGAAAAAGAATTCTCTCTCTTATCTTAACAAGTTACAAACCTGTAATTCATAAAGAAGGGATCCACAGGTCGTTTCCACTTGCAGAAGTGGATCACTTTTAAGATTTGACATGTTCACAATTCCTGTGCCTGCAAAAAGAAGGAAATGAAATTATGAATCGATGTTCAGTGGCTACAAATGTTGAAAAGTCTAATATGCCCTGAAGCTAAAATTTATGATAATTGGGCATGTTTCAGGGTTATCTTTCATTTAATTTCCATTTGCCAATTAAACTATATAGGGAATATCTTATGAGCACAAAAACACGAAACTTCTAAGCGTAAATTACTTCATTTGCCAGAAATTAACAAATTCGATGAAAACCCAGCTCATTCATAATATAAATTTGCTTTTAAATAAGAGAACAATTAAATTCAAAAACTTGAGTTCCAATAAACCGACGGCTTGACGTTCACTTGATTTGCAATTTCTTCAGATTTGCAAACATCTCGCGTCACCAAACACAAAAGCTAAGAGAAAAATTAAAAAATTCGAAAACTAAATAGCAGACTGGAAAATAAAATCGAAATTTCAAAAGAAGACAAACCTGAACAAACGAATGCTTTCTTCGATAATATTTCCTTTCTCTTCTTTTTCTTCTGTTCGGAAAATTTTCTCGGCAAAATTGAGATTGTTTCCTGGAAAATGTGAGGTTTTTTTTCGAATGCGAAAGTTAAGGACTGAAATTTGATGTTAGAGAGAGAGGGAGGGAGAGAGCCGTTTAAGGAAAAGGGACCGTTAGAGAGGAGGGGCTTTTAAGGATTTTGTTTTAAAATGAGATCGGAAAGATACGCTTTTGGAACCAAACATCATTTGAATTTCAAAACTTCCATCAACCCATGGCTCTCTTCATTCTCTACGGCTGTTTTCATTATTGTGCTGAATCGTGACCGTCACTCCAATCAGATTTACGGTCTCGATCAATCTTCGGATTTGACTTTACTAAGTCACCAAACTCTAGAATTTTGTCAGCTTTTCAGCTGGATTAAAGGCTGCGTTTGGCTGGTTATTTTTTTATTATTTTAAATTAATTGTTTAATTCCTTTTAATAAATGATTTTGAAAATTTTTATAAAATATTATCTAAAAGTTAATGTTATTTTCATGTTATTAATTTAACAAGTTTTAAATTTAAGTTTTTCGTTATGAATCCATACCACCATAAGTGTACCGATCCTTAATAGAGTGTAAGGGTATCATATCAATAATTATTTAGACATTCAAACTTTAAAAAAATTTATTATTACATGATAAAAACATATAATAAAACATGACATATAAATCTAACTAAATGAATTAAGCTAATCTAGTTAATGCTTAAAGTTGACTACATTAATACACATAAATTTAGGATTGAAAATATCCTCATGAAGATGCAACTCATAAAAACTAACCATTTTAAGTATTTATCAAAATTATACATAATGTAAACAATCTTTATTTCAAAAGATAAATTACCTATTAAAATCAAGGTAACATTTACTTTCATAATTGCTAAATTAATTTTAATGATTAAACATTCATTCAACATTAAGCTTTCATTTAATTAACTCTTATGTCTAGGCAATCAATCAAATAATGTTCTTTTGTTCATTTTGATTAGCTAATTCTTCTTTCAAAGTGTAAAAGTTAATAGAGATTTTATTTGTAAAATTCTATGTATTGTATTTCATTTTTCTTTACTATATTTATACACATGCTCAGTACAATACGTAACAAAATATAGCTGTAATATGGAAGGCACAAAATATTGCCATTTTTGCTATTCTAGAATCATGTATCTTCCTTTACATGCTTCACCTTCTTTCATTAGCTATCTTTTCTATTTTTCCCAAAACTGTTCCTTCACCTTCCTCTTCCTCTACCCTTCTGTCTTCTATAGCAGACGATTCCTCCATTAATTCTCTCCTTTAACAAGATTTCTTACACTCCCCCCACAAGATGGAACCAGATCTTAGAAGGCTGGTTTGATCTTATTCAATAATACTTTAAACTTTGATGCTCCTAATAACTTTATCATTAGATTTGATGTTTGTTCGGTAGTTCTAACATGCACTACCTTGATTTGTTATATCTATCTACTGCATAACATGCTCCTGTAATATGATTATTAACTTCCTATTCTACAAAATTAATAATCATCCTACAAGGGATTTCATACATTGAGCATATATATATATATATATCAACAAATATAACATGCATAACGATCCGACAACTATATCCGTTCCATTTATCAATACCAATTATTATAAATGTTATTAGTAATTATATCATCACCTTAATAACATTATTATCATACACACATATTATTTAACTCATTTATGGATCGTCATAAATTATTACTATCGTAAATTATTAATACTACTAGTTTCTTTAAATACTGCCAAAGTACCACTTTAGTAAATTACATGAATGTTGCTAAATAGAAGTTTGATATGAAATTCAAATCCTTTACAAATAATATTATTTTATAGACCAGCTGCAGACTTCACTAAGGCTTTTGCTCTCCGGCGTTATTATTTCATGTGTTTATCAATTGACAAACGTTAAGCATAAAACTCAATGGAGCTAGCATAATATATATTATAAACATCATAATAAGCATATGTCATCATAAATCAACTCATCAACATGTTAATCTCATGATATAATAATAGTAAAGAATTCATCATTTTAAATAATCATATTGCATCAACATATATATCATTCAATTTATCATATGCCACTATCACTTTTAACATCTTTGCTATTATCCGTGATTATCATTTCAATATTATTATTTATTCATATTTATTTTATATATCATCATCGTCATTTTCAATGTCATCATTATCATTTTCAATGTCATTATCATTATAATATATCATATCATCATCATGATTCATCAATAAATGTAAATGTCATGGTATGTATGTTTACTATAATCATTCAGCATAAATGCACTTGAGTGCAAAACATCATACCATTTATTGTATCATCATCATATATCCATGAATAATGCTTGTCCATGAGAATACATTTATGTTATGCATTCTCCCTCATATTTTCCTATATCATTTCATATCATTCCATATCATTTGCCCTTTTCATATTCTGGGCTATATGTGCACATTATATTGGGTCTTTCATTTCATATCATATATGTGGTTCAACGTACTAGAACCCATTTCATATTCATTTCGTTTATTTTTATATCATTTTCCTTTTCGTTTAATTCTCGTAGGAATTTCATTTCATATTGCCCAATACCTTTCCATATAATCATTTTCCTTTCATTCGTTCATTTTCGTCCTTCCTTATTTCTCCATGTCATGTTATGCCATGTTTTATGTGTTATGCAATGATGTTTATGACATGGTAAACATATATGACATCATATCATAGTTAATTATATAATGTTATTGCATTACTAATCAAACTAGCACAAACTTGCAATTTTCTTTCCTTTGTTTAAATCCTTGGGTGGTATGTGAGCATTATCCACTAAACCACCTAATATACAAATAAATGTTCATCTTTAATTAATAATTTAAATTCCATTATTAATCATTTATTATCCATATATCACTGTAATCAATCAATCACTTTATCATATACCAATACAATTCATTTACTATATCATAGTATTACTTATAAAATCATGTTATCATTTACTATTATATCACTATACATTTCTGTTAAACTATTCATTAGTATATTATAATTATAAGCTCTTTTTCATTAACATAATATTACTTATATAAACCATAGTCATAAATAACTATTTCTTAACTGATCCTTTATTACTTAACCAACACAATATTCTTTTATTAAACAGTTGATGTCATATAATCAATTACCTGATAGTTAATATCATAGTACTAATCACTTATTAATATCCAGAACATATGACTTAAATAGATTCTTATTATTAACCATACTTATATGTTACTGGAAAACAGTTACTGTCAGAATATAAAGCTTAATAAAACATTTGATATTATCAGTTTGTTAGATCAACATTTAAACTTATTTAACTTCTTAGTATATCTTTTTTCATATACTAACTCTATTGTCTAACATAATCTAGTAATATCTTATACTTCAGTTATTACTGATCAATACCATATCTTATTCAAAAGTCACTTAGATATCAATGTATTTCAACTTATACTTAGCCCTTAATATTACTGTTATTAAATCATTTAATAATTAAAATAGTAAACTTAATTTAATATTCATATGTCTTTTTACATATACATACCAATATCCATTTTTATATGTATAACCTTATATCACACACTCACTTAATAATTCATTTAACCACTTTCACTAATCATACCACTAGTCCTTATTTTATTCATTAGAATATTCAAATCATTTACTTAATTAAAATACCCATAAAGCCATATATCATCATTTAATCACCAATTCACTTTAACACCTTATTTAGTCAATAAAAGTCCAATCTATGTAAACACTTTATACCATTTGTGAATTAATTCATTAAACTTCTTATATCACTTATCATGCTTAACTTAATGACCTTTTTAATTCTCAACATATGATTACCACAAACTTCATATCATACTTCACTTATATCTTTCATTTTAATCAACATATATAAATCTTAATTAAAACACTTCTTACCATTTATTAATCACCTCATTAAAGTCTTCAAATAACACTTAATATACTTAATTTATTAATCAATTAAGCCCTTATCATTATCATAGCTGCATATCATAATATTCATTTCCTTAACATTTAAAATTTATATCTTAATTCCCATTTCCATTAATAAACCGTATACTTATTTTCATAACATTAAGAAACTTCCATTTTATGTCCAATTTATTAACATGTCGTATGCTTCTTCTTAAATACATTAAATGACTTAAATTTTAACTTTAAGTTTCCATCAATATTAAGCCGTAAAATTAAACCATTAATCACCTTAAATTGTTTTCCTCCAAATTAAATCATTTAAACTCAAAATCATAAATAACATCAATATTAAATCTTAAACCATACTTAATCATAATCATATTTCTATAACTTTTACCATATTAACTTAATATGAAGATTTAACTATAGATCATCAAATTTACTCATCTTATTACTTAAGTTCTATAATCTTCTTAAATGATTATGTTCTGTTTCTATCAAATTCCTTTAAATCATGTTTTAACCTTACCATCCTTTAAGATTTTGCTTCCATATGATTTGACCAAGGTAAGAACACCAATACATACACACCTAGATAACACCAAACCACTTTATTCCATCTCTTTTACATCACTAATCATCATATACTTCAAATCAATAACTAAAACTATATATCTAACAAAGATACTATTTAGCCAAGGCATGAACCACACCAAAAATCATAGATCTTTAAGATCTATCACCCATCCATATTTACCAATACTCATCTTAAGTCAAACAACACAAATTCATACTAAAACTTGATCTCCTTTAGATTTAGCCATGGATCTAAATAGATCTTCACGCCTTGACTCCTTTAAGCTTGATCTATACACATGCATGTGCTTAGAAGTTAGATCTAACATAAAAAATGAAGTTTGACATCAATAAGGTTTCAATTTTTCATAAAAACTTAAGGATCTTTATGATTTCAGATTTATATTAAAAGAACTTGAATAAGAAGCTTCAGTCATCCCTTTAGAAGAAAGAAAACAAGAGATATTCAGCTTTACCTTGAAGATAATATGCAGTCTAGCTTTAAACTTGAAAAATAAGGTGAAAGAAGTAAGAAAAGATGTAGAACTTCAGCTCCTTGGTTGAATATGCTTTGACCTCTTATAAGGACAAGGTTGAATGAAAATATCTTGACTTAGACTTACTCCATGCATATAGTATTTGCTTTAGACTTAAGGTTTTGAAGAGAAAAGAAGAAGATGAAGATGTATGTTACGATTTTCTTAAGGAAAAATGAAGAAAGAGCTTGATGAAGATGAATGAAAGAAGCGTTTAGGAGAGGGAATGAGTGGAGAGTATTCGATCAATGTAAGAATGAGAGGAAAATATGGGTTTTGTTGGATGTATGAAAGTAAAACCGTATAGAGAGTGGTGTATAAGTAGGGAGGATGCATCTTAAGCCATATACACTTCACACACCATAATATCTCCTCTTTAAACACTCCTATACATATAATTATATATATATATTTCAAATTCCACCAATCATAACCGTTTCATATGTATTATTATACCTTAAATATACTCCAATACATATTATTCAATAAAATAATCCCATCCATCTTTTCTCACTAACTATTAAACTATAATATCTTATACTCTCTCTCCTTCCACTATCACCAATACCCATACTACCTTTTACAATTACCCATACCAGTTTTACAACTACCAATACACCTAATATAATAATCCTCCACTAACACATTCCTCCATACTTAATAAAATACATTTTCTCAAATATCCACTAACTCAAAATATCCATTTATTTAATTATATTCTTATTTACTCAAATTAATAATTCATAATATCATTTATAATTTCCTTTTTAATCTCTTTTATATATTACATCATCTTATATAATCCCACTACATTATTTTATTACTAAAATACAATACACTAATACATTATACTTATACTTATTTATACACTCCAATATACAAAATCATATATACACTTATATATACATATACATTACATACATATTATTTATTTATACTCTTAAATTCATCTTAATATTTCTAGTACATATGAAATAAATTTACATACCTTATTATATATGATTATTTATACAATTAATTAATTATCTTTATTAATCATGCTTAATTATTTTAAGCATACTTGATATCATATCCGTTAATTATCATCGATGTCATATCCATGTAATTATCATTTCAACGATACATCCATGTAATTATCATTTTGTCATCATAACACGTATCAATAATACATCATTTATTTTTTTATCACATTCACATATCGTATAAATTCATGTCATCATCCTAATTAAAAATCACATATAAGCAAAGTACATCAATAATACCATCATAATAGTGTGTGCTAAATTGAGGATGTGATATGATTAATCCTTCATGTATGCTGTTCTGAACCATGTGGCAATCTATTTCAATGTAATTTTTTTGTTCATGCAAGACTAGATGTTCTCCGATGAAAATCACTACCTTATTATCACAGTGGAGGGAAATTGGAAGATTTATCGAAACCCTAAGGTCTCTTAACAGGTATGTTAGCCATTTTATTTCATAAACTATCTTTGCCATATTTCTATACTTTGCTTTTCTTGACGATCTACTCATAACGTTCTATTTTTTTTATTTTCCAAGAGATCAAAGCTTCGCCAAGAAAGATACAAAATCCAGAGAGTGATATTTCAAGTGATATTATAGGTAGCCTAATATGCATCATAGTAAGCAATCTAGACATCCTTTTAGATATTGTATCACATGTAACGCTGCTACTAACTGCCCCCATCACAGTGTTTGCATGTATTTGCTCAATTGTTGTGTTGCATGGCTGATGTCCAGTCTAGTTAACCCTAAGTACAATAGTTTTCCAACCATATGCCTATAATATTCTGGATCTTCCAATAAGGCACTTTCATAATTATCCAGTAGATTTCCACTTGGGAGGGGAAAAATGGTTGTCTTTGAATCTGTTAACCCCACTTCTATTATTAGATCTCTGATGTATTTTTATTGATTGATAAACATTCCACTTTCTGATCTTGAAATCTTTAACCCAAAAAAATATATTATAGGTCCCAAATCTTTTATGGTGAACTCTTGGTGCAGGAAATCTTTAACGGTCTCTATCTTTGGCAATAAGGACCTTGTGAATCCAAACCCCAAAAAAATATGTCATCTACGTAGACTATCAAAACCAAAAAATTCTCTCCAGATCTGAAGGTAAATAAACATGTATCTATCTATGATTATGTGAATCCAAAATTAATTAGCTTTGTTATTAATTCTCTATTCCAAACATTGCCTACTTGTTTTAAACCATACAAGCTTTTAACGAATTTACAAACTTCTTCTCCTTCTACTTTCAGGTAGCCCTCTGGTAGAGTCATGTACACTTCCTCCTTTAGATGCCTGTGTAGATAGGTGTTGTTTATGTTAAGCTAGTGTATGTGCCATTGCTGAGAGGCTGCTAAAGCTAGGATAACTCGCAGAGTAACTAGCTTTGTGACTAGAGAGAAATACTCGTGATAGTCCATACCAAGTATTTGACTATAACCTTTTACCACAAGCCTTGCTTTGTGTTTTAAAATTATGCCATCTGCATTGTATTTCACTTTGAAAACCCATTTTGAATCAATTTCTTTCTTTCTTGCAGGCAAAGGAATTAGTTTCCATGTTTGTTTTCTTCTAAGGCTTGCAATTCACTTTGCATGGCTTGTACCTATTTCTCATTTTTAATTGCTTTTTGAAACTTTTTGGTTCTTGTTCAATTTGCATAGAAGCTATGAAGTGAAGGTAATTTGATGAGAATATGGGTGGATTTATGAATGGTGATGTTTTTATTACTGTTAATGTATGCTTTAGAGCATCATGTTTTATTATAATTTAATATTGAATAATTTATCAATAAAAGGCATTATTCATTATTCAGTTTGGTTGAAAGGTTATTAACTAAATAATGAATTCCAAGATATTGGAATAGTACAAGGGAATTCATAAAGAGTTTATGAAATAAGATTCTTATTGTATGCAAATATTCAATATCTAAATTATCCTTGATCAATGTATTAATAAGAATGGATATTATTAATGCGGTTAAGATCAATACATGTTATACTTCCTTTGGGGATGATTCTCACTCATCATGATAAGAGTTATCTAAAGTGAACATATGGATGGGCAGTTTAGGACTGACTCATTGGACCAATGAGATTTTATATGAATGATTAATATATGTCTATGAAATATATCTTTCTCATATCATTAGTGCAAGTATCCTTAAGACTTGAGATAACAAGGTTATCATAAGTATGGATCATTATGTTTTGACTCTTATGTTTTATTCCTCCTTAGGAGGCATTCATAACTTGGAGGTTGGATATAGTGTGAAGTAGTTGAAGGTATTTATTTATCAATAAAGGATTCACCACCCCAGATTAAATGTAGGGTTTTTATCTCATTCATTCATGTAATATTCTTTATTTAGGAATCTCTAACCAGAGTAGAATACCTATTGATGAATGAGTCTCATAAAGGTATTTTAGGAATAAAGATTATGGTACATGAAACATCAAATTTAGGACATGATCTAACACACTTGATTATGCATTGAGTTGACATTAATCCATACTCAAACCTAAATGAGATAGTGGATGGTAAAAGGAGTTTATTGCGTGGAATTTGATATAGAAGGGTTGTAGTCAAACTAATGACCTCTTGACATTTGGGTGGTCATGATGTATGACTAGACACTGCTTTTGATTTACATATGATGTTATTAAATGGAGTTTAATAATATATTCATATATTGTCAACATGTCAAGAACCCAAAAAGTCACATACTAAAAGTAAGAGGAATGATAATCATGAATGGA